>JANHFX010022029.1:0-16583 GCA_027560015.1 Chloroceryle amazona | reverse complement strand
TGTGAGCATAGTATAATAGAAAACAAAAAAACACAAAATTAACGTGCGCTTATACGGGTGTTTGGGGGGGTGGGGGCGCGGGGGGGGGGGGGGGGGGGGGGGCGGGGGGGGGGGGGGGGGGATGCCTTCCTACACAAATGCCAGCGGGACTTAGTTGTAATAATTACACCGTTAAATTTATTTTGGAGCTTTTCTTGACAGACTTGCAGCACGCTTAGAAAGACAAGAGGTGAGAGAATTGTAACAACCGAGAAGGTGAAACTCTGCCTTTTTTTCTTTCTTTTTTTTTTTCCCCTTCCCCCCCCCAAACAAATACTCAGTGACCAAAAATAAAAGTAATTAATATGTGCCTCACGCAATAAATAATATCTACATGGCCACATTAAACTATCTATGTGAACATCTTGGCAGGAGAGACTGGAAATAGTGACACTGTAAAAAGTTGAAACCGGTGACCGTCTGTGCTTTTGATGTGCAAAAATGCCTACAAAACTGTTTTCTTAAAGGACCAAATAGGTGATGTTATTGAGTGACAGCACATTAATGGGCTGCGTTGTGGACTCGCCGGCGACTGCTATAAAAAGAAATAATCTTAACGACGCTAATTTTGACTTCATCTTGATTCTCTGCGAAGGGAGCTAAAGGATGCCAGACTTTCTGAGACAAAATGTCTGACTCTGGGATGCAAGGCATTTCCACTTATTCTCCCTGTTTCTAGAATTTGCTTATTATGTAATTAAATACCTTGAAACCCTAGGCATCGGTTAGTTTAGACAAAGTTGTGACAGTTATTTGACTTCAGAGGCCAGGAATAGAAGAAGCCACTTCTCCAATGCCCTAAAGTGATTTTGAGGCTGTTTTTGTTTGACTATCAGATGCATACCTTACCAGAGCAATCTTTTTTTAAAGATGCAGTCACAGCTCATCAAGGGATGAGGTGAAGAGTTACCACGCTTGGCAGCAATAGCTACCCAACATTGCTTAGGAATGGCAAAGATAACATCACCCATCCCCGGCAAGCCCTTTGTCTCAAAGGATCACAAGGCTGTTTCTTGTAGAAATTAGCACTAATTCTTGTACTTATTTACAAGGCACTAACGCTGTAGTAGCTGCGTGCCCTTTCCAACCGCTAGTACGTGGTGAACTAATGGACTTTGGAGCTGGCACAGGGAACGGTCCCTTGTGTTCCAGGCATTTTTTTTTTTAATATTATTTATTTATTTATTATCTTCCCCCCCCCTTTTGACAGAACTAGCCAGGCACTTGCATTTAGTGAGTTGGAATGTAAAAAGATGTGTCTTGCATCTCCTACGAGAGCTTGCCAGATTCAGGCTCTGATGGATTTCTGGCAAGAGTCAGTTCCGGAGCTGAGGACCCACCACAGAGAATATCTATTTATTTAAGCTATTTATAGCATTTCTAAAGAACTCCTCACTGTATTATCTCAGCATGTCACAGAAAATAAAGGTACACCATGAATTAAAGGTATACTACCAGCATTCAGCAATGCCTGCCAGAAGGCCCTGCAGGGCTTCCAGAGAGAGATCATACCAGCAGCAGAGCATGGTGGTCGTTGCTGGGGATGGGCAAAGGTATGGCATCTAATTGTACATGTGCTGAACGCCCTGTGGGACTGTGGCAGGTCCAAGTGTAGAAGGCAGATGGGGCTGTTTGCCACCAGCCAAAGTTTCTGTGGGGTTCAACACTCGGAGCCCGTCGTCACGGCGGAGACTAGTAGCTACATGTATGGTAAGCACTGAATTAAGTGCTGGCTAGATGATGAGTGCATGAGATCTTCTAGTGGATGAGTGAGGATCAGAGACCTAAGCTGGCAACCTTGCTGCAGGCAGCAGAAAGAAAATCATTGTAGGCAGTGTCATACTGAGCTGCCCTGGAAATTTGGCCGCCTGCTTCCTGCTGCTGCTGAGTGGTAAGATTCTTGCTTGGATAGGGAGACCTTGTTTCCACCTAATTGAGTTCTACCACAAACAGAAAAAGAAGGTGTCTGCATCCAGGCTCAACAAATAGGTGATTGAAAGCCCTCCATTGTGCAGTCTGTAGGTGTTGCAGTCATGCTGTATGTATCTTAAGGAGGACTCCTGTAGATGCTGAAAGACACCAGTGAACCTGGCTTTGTGGCTCTTCTGAAGTGGGGAACCTTATACAGCCACAGCGACAGCGACTACGAAGTTATTTAGCAGTAGCTGCCTCTTGCAAAGCAGCCTCCTACATTTTTCTGCTACCATTCAAGTCAGCGGTGTATTCTGATGTGAAAACAGTCGGTTGGTCTGAGGATCAGCAGGTTTGTTTAGATTCTGCTCCTTGTCACTGGGAGGCAATTGCACCTCACCCTTCCCTTCTGCACCCCAAACCAGTTAACATCCAAAGTGAAGCTGGGGTGCTCTGTATCAGAGAAGTAACGTAATTGCTGGAGTTGGCATCGAGCTACCTTCCCCGTGATGTTTTTTCCCAGAAAGGAAGTTCAGAGACTAGGTCATAATTGGTAGACTCATTAGTATTAAATTATGTGGGTTTTATTAGGGGCCAGACATTCACTTGTTTAAATGTAGCTGGCATTTTAATGCCTCTCTGAGGGGATGTAATATGTACTGCGTCGGCAATACGTGCTGACTTTTATTGGTACAGACCAAACTCACAAGTGACTGGGGCACCTGCTTGTGTCGATGTTTAAGATGTGTGCAGTGGGTTAGTCCTGGCAGGTAAGTAGCAGAATGGCAACACTTTCCTCCTTTCTTTCCCTTTCCCTTTCCCTTTCCCTTTCCCTTTCCCTTTCCCTTTCCCTTTCCCTTTCCTCTTCCTTTTCCTTTTTCCTCTCCTCTCCTCTCTTTTGTCTGCAAAAGGTGAGAGATTTGTGCAGGAAGCAATGCCTTTTGCACATGCCTTTCCAGGTAAGGAGAACAAAACCAAGAATAACTATTTACCCGGGCTATGCTGCGATGTTATAAACACCAGGTGACATTTCAGATTGACTGTGTCCCTTAGGATGCAGCTGCTTCGTATCCCCATGAAACTGAACTGCAGCAAGGTAGAGCACTGTGGCTGTCAACATGGCATGAAGCATACAATAAAAATGCATTTAATGGAACTTGGGGACACTGTAAGATCTTAAACCATTATTATATGTAAGCAAATGCTTCCTGTACTGAAAAAGGCCTTTTGTGCCTCACGTCCTTTGTTGGGCACCTTAGACTAACCCAATCCCACTTGGATCAGCTGGAGAATTGCTGTGTGATATGGGAAAGCAGTCTCTTAGAGTGTAATTAAATAAGTTCACATTCAAGGGACAATTGTAAGTTACTGAAACTGTCATACAGCATGCCAAAAATAGGCTGTCTCATGATGAATACCCTTATTAACAGCTCCACTGCTCTATGTTCATAGTATATGGCTTGGGAATTCAACAGGACTTGGTCCTGTTTGTTAAATAGATATTATATGAGAACCATATAAAAGGTGACTACATCTGAAAGGCAAATAGACTACCCACTTTTTAGCCCGTGATGGTGTGGCTGTTAATCATGTGCTAATAGCCAAATCTGATGTGGATTCACACCTCAGTTTGATGTAACAAAATCTACTCGTGAAGGGAATACAGTGGTAAGAACTTTGCTATTACCAGGACAAGGTATCTGCGAATAGTCTGTGTTCATTACAAACCTCTTTTAAGATTCCACCTCCAGTATTTTGAAGTTTAGTTGTGGGAACTGTTGATGGAGATTATTTCCCTTCCAGTTTTATAATACGCTCGTTAACTGTTATGACTTTTCTTCCAATTCTGTGCTCTGTCAATAAAACCACCCCAGTTTTTTTTCAGCCAGGCCTTCCAGTCACTAAAAGAAGAAACGAGCCTTTCAGCATGCCCATGAGGAACCAGGGATGAGGAGGGAATGAGACCCCCCCCCCTCCTCCAGGCTCAGAGGGGGTGAGGTGGTCCCTTGGGCAGCTCAGGCTGTGTCACAAAGCTTTAACTTCCTTGACAATCAGCCCCAAAGTAAAACCTCTTTGTGTTGTGCTCATGGCAAGTTGCTCATAGCAATAAACTAACTGCAGGGCAGTGCACCAGTTCCCAGGTAGATTGTTTAAATGGCCAGAACCCTATTTGTTAAAATCAATCAATATCAGATGTTCTGAGCCTTCTAAATGGTGCTAATTTAGAAGATACTCTTCTCCTGTGAAGCCAATGAGGGCAGCTGGAAAGCTGGGTTGGGATGTTCCTGTGGTGTTTGGCTCAACCACAGTGGTTAAATACTGCAAGAATAACTTCTGTGTCCTCTTCTTTCCAAGTTCTCTGCATACATTGTCCAGAGGGCATCTGCGACCACTGTGAGAAGGCCTGAGGGCTGCCATGGACTTGATGCTACAGAAGCTTTACTCCTGCCAGATTATTTTTGGTTGATTTTTCTCAAAAACCTGAGGTAAATCCTTTGTTGTTTGTGGGTCTTGTTCCTTAGATAGATTTCATTTTGTGAACAGAGAGGGGCTGTGAACCCTTCCCTGGGTGTGGGGGAAGCTGAGAAGCATGTTAGGTGCCTGGTAGTGCTTGGGCTCTCCACAAGGTCCCATGTCTGAGATATCAGAGAGCTTTTAAATTAGCTTTTCTTTAATTAAAAATGAGAGCATGGATTCACTGCTACTGAATGCGCATCTCCGGTGTGGAGCGGAGCTGCTGGAGTGTCCTAAGCTTGTGTCTTTGTACTGAACATCCAGGAAGGAGCTCAGGAGGCTGAGCAGCTGGTGCTGCTACAGGCTTCCTTCATCCTTGGTAAGGGGAATTTTATTGTTCCCCAGGCTTAAAAAAAAAAAAGCTCTCAAAAAGTCTCTTGGACTTTACAGGTTGCAGTACCCCTGGCAGACTCCTCCATGCACTGGGGCTGAGGGCTCTAAGAGGTGCTGTGGGGTGGCCTTGGGGACTGGGTGTGATCTGCTCCATGCCCTCTTTGCTGAGGACATTCACATGGTGGAAAGCAGCAGAGTGTGTGACAATGCTTAATGCCTCAGCAGGAATGTCCCCAGGCCCCGTGGTTGCCCCATAGCAGGGAGTGCACCTTGTAGAGCAGCTCCCTTGCTGGAGGCAAGGGCTGTTTGCCCTGGTTCACCCATCTGAAATGGTGATCCCAGACCCTTGGGCTTGTGCTGATGGAGAAGGACAGGTATCAACAAGCTGAAATAGTAGGGATGGAAGGATTGTTTTCTGATTCATGGAGTGCAGCAAGCTTTCTCTGTGTGGGGTAAAAAGCACATTTATAGAGCTTCCTGCTCCACAGAGCCCCCTTCCCTGGGACCCAGATCCGGTGCGTGTGTTGCTGATGCTAAAGAGGTGCAGAGTGCCCCTGCACTGTGCTCCCAGTCCAGAGGGTCTGCAGAGTGGAGCAGTTCAGCTGGAATGGAGTTAAAAGGCAGATGATATGCGGAACAGGCTGTAGGAATGTTAATAGTTTTGTCTGCATGGTTTATTAAAATTTGCATCATTTTCCATCTTATCTGAAAAATAGTCCGACCAGCTGCACAACTACCATGGCATTCACTCAGTGCTGACTCACTCAAGGAATAGAGCAGACCCTGCAGAATCAGCAGCAGCATCTTTTTCTTTTTCTTTTTTTTCCAGCAATGTAAAGCTTGGGTTCTGTAAACTGCTGACCATGGATCCTTCCTGGAACAACTTCTGGGATGGGAGTGAGGGAAAGTCTCTCAGGTTTATTGAAGCTGTCTGCTTGTACTCTAATTCTACCTATTGGAGGGATTTTTTTCCCTTACAAAATGCCTCTAAATTTACATGTCAAAGGCTCGTGTTTGCTATGAGGAAGATAATTATATTTACTTTCTTGTTGAGTCTGGGTCAAGCTGATCGTGCTCCAGGACTAAAAGAACCATAGGTAGGAGAATTTCTGACTGTAAGACCTGCCTCTGCACTTAACCTCTTAATAAAAGAATTGCCCAGAGTTTGGACTGCTGCATCAGGAGTTAAATCACTTGTATTTCTCACTGTCAAGTAGCTGGTGAAAGGTGAAGGGGCGGAGAAAAAGAATGAAATTACCAGCTGAAAATCACAAAGCATCCTAGGAGATTTGGGCATCCTAATTACACTGAAATTTGACCGTGCGAAAGCTGCTGTGTGTGGAATGAACTCGATTTTGCCCTTCTCTTAAAATATATGAAAGCGCGGGGAAAGAGATTGCAAAAATATTTGTGCAAAAAATGCTTTTGGTGGGATCTACATGACATAAACCCAAGGTGCTGGTGTATTTTTTTTCCCATTTTGCATCGCAAGGTCACGTGGATCTCATTCAGCTGATAGATGAAGATATTTAAGTTCTACTTTTTGGAACAACATCCTGCAATACGATTAGCTGCATATGATAGGAATCAACATGCTTGGGACATTGAGAGCTGTTGGTTGGAAAAAACCCACACAAAGAAGTTTTTTGCTCTTCTACAGGCTCTCTCTTTCGAGCATGCTCAGTGGCAATAAATTTGTATTGCCATCTTCTTTAGGTTTTGCAAGCCAGCAGGAAGTTATTAATCTATCGCTTACTATTAACGTGACAGTGATGTTTAGATCCAGAACTCAAGTAGAATGTACATCACAATTGGATGCTGCTGGATAACAGTCCCAGAAGCTTCTTTGTGATATGTGATGGATCTATAAGACAATTGTTTCAGGGCACTTGTGTGTATTGTTAATATGATGCATGATGACGTGACCAATTATAGTAAGCTAATGTTCAAACAGCATGTCACAACCTGTGTATCAATGTATTAGATCTCTCCACAAACAAATGAAACTGAGCAAGATGAGAGGAAGAGTCATCGACCTCATAAAAGGTCAAAATCCTTTCCATACTGACCTCCCTACTACAACGTAATTATTAGAACATTATTTAAATCTAGGAGGAGGAGAATTAACTTTCATCTCGAAATGTACGATTTGATTTGGCAGGAAAAAAGCTTGTCAGAAATTTCCAGAGGTGGAAAAATTAATCCATGGTAGAGGTTGTGGTGAAAGAAGTGTTTCCAGTATGCAGCCAGCTGTGCTCCCAAAATGAGTGGTTGAGTTCAGGTGAGGAGAAGCCACAGCTTTGCTCCCCTCTGCTCAGGCTAGGCTAAGAAAACTGGCAGGATGAATTCTCCCTTGGGTTGTGGAGGTGGAAACTTCCCCTGTTTCTGGGAGAGTTGGATATAAGCAGTTGTCCTTCCTGTCAGCTGCAATGTGTCTGAGGGGCATCAGCCCCAGAATGAAGTTTGTGCCATCTCTCAGCATCGAGCTGTGTGTTTTGAGCTGGAGAAACAGGCCTGTCTGACCTTCATTGGCTAGGTGTTGTGAAGAGTGGCTCCTTCTCTTTCTGCAGATGCCATCTTTGCCACACTCACCCGGACGTGGAAAGGCATCTTGCTTCTTGAGCTTTTACCTGCAGGGCCAGCAGTACCTGACTGCACTAAGATGATCTTTCCACTTTGGAGTACTTTTGGGTCAGTGTGGTCGTTCCGGGTACCTTTAAGGAGGATTTGTGAACCTACAGCTCTGTTGTGTGAGCAGAAACTGTTATGAGGTAACATAAGTTGAGAGGTAACCTTTCAGCAGAACGCTTTGAGTTAAAATAAAGGAATTGAAAAAGAGTACAATGACCAAAAAAATCTATAAAAATGCAATTGCGCTAATATAATTTTATCACTTATTTAAAAATTTAGTCGACCCAAAAGACTACCAAGTGTGAAATTAAGGAACAGCTCCTCTACTTTTATGGAAATCACTCTTCTTCACTTGTCTAATAGCCTGATTTTGTCAGATCATTTATTTCCATGGTTTTAAAATGAGCTTGACAGACAGAATTTTATAACACCACTTTACTGCAAATAAGAACATCATTTTCGCTTATTAAAACTGAAGCTTAGAGAAAGCATTAAAATTAACAGTTCACTCTACTTTAACCTTTTGAATACTACTGTGACTTTACACTCCAGACTATGTGTAAGGAGAGACTCGGTGACTGCAGAGCTCCAAAAGGACGGCCGAGCAAGGAAGCGCTCCGGCCGTACCGACAATCCGCTCACACTTGCCGTGATAACTCTGTCTATGCAAACATTTAAAATACCACGGACAGAAATTAATACTCGCTCCAGTCAAGGTGACTTCGGATCCCAGAACCGTGTCGTGAAGAGAGGCGGCGAGTCAGTTTGCCATGGCAAACATGGTCTGAGATTACAGGCATGTTGCTGCATACGGCAAGCGCCATAAAATGCAGCTTATTCTCCTAACAGATGTTTCACTTTTTGTACGATTTTCCTCTCTGAGCACTGAAAACTTTGACTGATCTTGGAGGTCACTGACAGATGATGAATTCTCTACTCCGGAGCTGGCAGTAACTCAAACATCGTGGAAATGATGGTGGGACACATCCTCCTCCAGCTTGGCTCCTCTCCAGAGAGGGATGTCATCTTCACAGCTACAGCTGGACCTTGTCTGCATTGGGGGGCTGTTGGGTAATGACAGTGTAGATCAGGTTTTCCCATGCATGTTTGTGCAGCCTTGTTTTGCTCTCAGTTGCACGCCTGGAGTTACTCATTGCCATCAGTTCTTGCCCTAGTGTTATGTTTTGGTTTGGTTTTTTTTAAAGCTAATTTGGTGAATGAGTGGGAGTCCCAGGCCAAGCAGTGCTGCTGCTGTGGCTCATGCTGCTCCCTCTTAGCCAAGCCATCCTTCTGCTAACAGTGGTTATTCCTTGAAGTTAATGATGATGATAAAAGATTTTCTTCTTACTTTATCTCTCCTTGTTATCTACTCAGCTGTTGACACCTTCCAGCATCTTCCATGGAAAAACTGATTCAGGCTGTGGCAAGACCTTCATACCCTTCTCTGCCAGCCCATACGACTGAAGAAACTAAGGCAGCAGTGAGAGAGAAGTGCCTCTGCCAAATGAACATCTCCCTTCAAAGGCTTCTGTACCTTGGCCCTTAGACTCACTCATGTGCAGGTCAGCAGAGGACATCCATCTTTTCTCTAGTCTCGGGGAGACTTCCTAAAGTTTCACAGCACCCAGGATGGAAGGAGAAAGATTCGAAGTCTCTTTGTGCTTAAATAAAAAAAGGGAGGTGAATGGGAGAGTTTTTGCTTCTAGTTTTGACTATGGAGTTCATCCAGGGAATCACAGAAAGTTAGGGGTTGGAAGGGACCTCGAAAGATTGAGTCCAACCCCCCTGCCAGAGCAGGACCACCCAGATCAGGTCACACAGGAACAGAGCCAGGTGGGTTTTGAATGTCTCCAGAGAGGGAGACTTCTCTCTGGGCAGCCTGTTCCAGTGCTTTAATCCACCTTTAAACCAGCCCTTCTTTCCTTCTCACCACTGTCTTGAGGTAAGATTTTGGTATAATTTATTACCTGCCCTCAAATGTTATGCAATGATGAAGACTGTTTCCATGCAGAGCCTTGTTGCTGCTTTTCACTCAGTTTCATTTCTATAGTTAAAAGATTGCTACACGAGCCAATAACGGTGCATTTGAACCCCTCCAGATGAAAGAAATGTATAATGGAACAGTGCTATCAACACTGCATCTCCCCTTGTCACAGCCTTTTGGTCTTGTTAGAGCTCATAGTGAGAAAACGTGCCAGCTCACAAATTTCTCCACCAGCAGTTGCTGCAAGTCTAGATTTGGTTTGAGTTCTAATTGCTGTATCCTTTTGGTGTGATTAAACCATCATTCCTTGCCTTTAAGGATCAATCCTCCGGACTGGAGGTTGGGAATCAAATTGCCTCCGTGCCCTGAAGTTTGAGAATCAAATGAAGAAGCTTACTGCACTGAGACTTCAAATTTTAGTTGAACTTAGTCTAAAAAATGACCAGAGAACTTTTTTGCTGTGATAGGGAATTAATCTCCTATTCCTGGGAGGAGTGTTGTACGGGAGAGGCTACGCAGAATGGAGTAAGGTGTGGTTGTGTTATTGGAAAAGGTAAAGCCTTGTATCATCTTCAAAAATGAAAAAGGACCTTTGGCAGCCCAGACTGAAATTAAAGTTGACGGTACAGGAAAGTCTAGCAGTCTAAGTTTGTAGTTCATGTACAAACTTGATACAAGGAAAACATTTCTATCGGGAATCATTTGACAGCAAGTATGGAAATAATAATAAAAAAATTAAAATGACAATTTCCTGTCATTGGGCATCTAAAAAAGACCACTAAGATAAGGTAAAGATACGTTGTGAACCACCCCTAGAACAGCCAATTTGCCATCCAGTCAGCTCGTGTGCTGGAGAGGTAGCATCCCATTGGTACCAAACAGCTTTCCCCAATGTACCAAAAAGAAAGACGGCGACTGGAGTAACAAGTGAAGATGAGGAGGTGTTGAAATAGCTTGGAATGCAGGGAGGTTTGTAATTATACTTCATTTTATATATATTACGTATATAATTATGGATAGAAGATATAGTTTTATATATCTGATTATATCTTGTCTTGCAAAAAAGCTCAGGAACAGGAATTGTGCATAAGTCTTGATGTTTCTTCTTGGATTTGAAGAAAGAACTAGAAATCTGCTTATTTCTCATCTCAAAACAAGGGCTCTCCCATTTCTGGCCTCCCTAGAAAAGGTTCAAGCTGGGATTTTCAATTCAGTCACAAGAATTCGAAGGGGTTTTAGGAGGCATCAAGGCCATCCTCTTGCCCTGGGGTGGTGTAACTGATCGCTCCTGTGTCATTCCTGGCAGCTGCTTGTCTCGTTTTTGTTTAAAAATACCATTTTGGGAAACTGCACAAGATGGCCAGGAGATCTCTTCTTGTGCTTCACTGTTTTTGCCATGGACCAGTTTTCTCTTAATAGCCAATCTGACTCTTCCTTCCTGTAATTTAAACCTGTTATTTCTTACTCTATTCATTGTGACTTAGGGCAGCTTTGAATCCATTCCTCTTTCCTGCAGCTTTTAATGTGACTGCAAATTGTTATCAGGTTAACATGTTACCTCGCTTTTTCCTTTGCTGGCTTAATAATGCTGGTTAATTAACCTGCTAGGTTATGGCTTCCTGATTTATCATTGCATCTAGTTTTTCTCTGCTTGGCTCACAGCCTCGTTGAAGAAAAGTGCCTCAAACTGGTCTCACCTGGGGTCTTCCCAATATATCGAGTGCAAGGATGGCTTGATTTCTTCATTTATGTGTTGTAGTATGTGTGTGATTTTTGTGAGTCTGAATATGGCATTCAGCATTCTTTACAGCTCCCAAATATTTTCAGCTCATTTCTTAATTTGTCTGGCTCTTCCTATAGCTCAACATGCTTTCAATACCTTCTGCTGTGATAAAGCCAACGAGTTTTATACACCTCAGCTTTTGTTTTACGCACCTCAGCTTTTATTTTATCGTTCAGGTCACTGATGAGAGTGCTGAATAGCACTGGATCTAGACCCCCCCGCCCCCACCCCCCCCATTTGATGCCTCTCTTTAGGTTTGAGAGTGGACCATTGATAATTACTCCTGAGATATGGTTTTCAACCAGGTTTGCCCCCACCGTGCTGTATTCTCATCAGCACGGTGTGGGACACTGCATTGGAAACCAGAAACAAGGGATAGCTATTTAGATGAGCTTGAGAGCCCGGAGAGTGTGGATGTACTCATATGCATTAGGATTTTTTGGCTCTTCAGTGAACGGATGCACATTTTTACTGGTGCAGCTGGTGCTTTTTAGAAGTGATGCATAGCAATTCACTTGCTAATGAAAATTGCTAAGATATCATAAGGAAACGAGTTACTGGGTTCAGAAAACCACAGAAGCCACTGAATCTACTCCCCGAGGAGAAAGGTGTGCTGCCATGATTTTGGCTGAGATTTTATGCAGACTCTGCCCAGTTTGTCCACTCCAGCATTTGCTTTATGAGTCTAGCGGGCAATAAGGATGTGCATCCTGCAGATTGTGGGTAAGCAGCAAAGCTCTGGTGAGCTACAAACTTACGGGAACGATAGACCTCTTGCCATTTCTACTGTCATCTTTGTCTACAGTAACTGGTGTTGGGGGTGATCAGAATACGGTGACCCAAAGCTTTAGATCTGTGGCAATAGTTTTTTTGTATAGCAAGCAGAGTTCTGAATCCTACAGACTGTTAGAAATACCCACACCATCTATCACAAAAATAGGAGTAATAGTTGACGTGCACCTGTCCATCATCTTTAAGCTTAACGGTTTGAGGCTTTAAAGTAGTCAGTGGTGTGCTTTCAAACTTATTTTATGAATTTAACGTCTCTGCAGTCTATAGTTGGTTCTGGAGCCAAAGCTGTGTGGGATGAAAGAGACGGAGAGGTTTGTGTATTTGAACCAATCCAGCAGACAGCACAATGACCTGCTCTGCTTTCCCTGTTGTTATTCTTTCTGTGGCTCCCAAACCAAAGAATTCCAGATGTTTTGTATTCTTCAGTGCAATGTCTTGAATTAAGGGCAGGGGGGGAAGATCATCCGTAACTTTAGACTGTTCTATTTTTGATCAGAGCCCTGTTCTGAGCCTGCCCTCACAATCTACGTCCCTCTCAGCAAATGCCTTGAACTACACTGCTAAGAAAAGAAGCTGGATCTTAGAGCAGGAAATGTATACTTACTAAAAGAAAGGCTCAGTGTAAGGGATGTAACTATAATTTGTGCCATAAGCTCTCCCCGTGTTTTTATGCACCACTTGGAATCTTACTGGCTTTTGCAAGCCTTCTTCCATTTCATTGTTAGTAGGATGAATTTCAGCTCTGTGTCCTATCGCAGCCCAGAGTCAATTTAAACTGGGAGGATTTATATATACAAAAGAACAAGTCTCTGAAGGTGACATCTGACTCTGTATTCTCTGTAACATGCTTTATGAGGTTGAAAAATACGAGCAAACTTGGAAAAACTTAAATTTCATGGGTTTATTTCATCTTGCTTAGAGCTTCTGAGACAGGTCAGGGCACAGTCTCCTGGGTTTTGATCTGCTGAAACTCCACTGGCTTCAGTGGATTCTGCTGATTTAGATCATGCAAGTGGCTGGGCTTAGATTGCAGCAGTGGTGTTAAGGCATATTCAGGCAAACCCTTTATTCATCAGTTCTGTGATGAGCACTTCATGCCTAGCATCTTCTTTATCATTCCTCCCCATAATTCGATGTTAACATTTTCCCTTTCCTTGGTCTTTAAGATGTAAATAATCATCTGATTAACTATCTCTTGAGAAGATTATGCTATGGATAAAGGACTGTCACTGCACCCCTCACAATCAATGTTTCACTTGTTTATGTGATATATGTACACCTGTGAGTAGTTGCCATTACCCTTGATTGCAGCGTGGGAGACTCCTAGCTTGAAACACAACCATGCAAAAATCTGTCTTCTTTTTTTTTTTTTAAATAGTGTCTTTTTGCAAATGCAAAAGCGAGGAAATGCACTGACTGTAGATAAAGCAGCGTTAATGCTGAGGAAAAAAATATTTTAACAAGAGCACAGCAGTCGCTGAAACAGATTTGGTCCCTCCGTTGCTGTTTAGCATGAGCACTGTGGCTTATACATATCATTTCTCAGCAGAAAAATACCCAAACCCACAGATTTCTTCCTGGAAATAGAATTCCCATAATAGAATTCCCATAATGTCTAATGGAAGGTACTCACTGGGTTTTAGTGAGGCATCAGATACCGTTGCTTACAAAGTTTTTTTACCTGAGAAATTAATTCACGTTGGCCTCTAGAAAGGCTGCTCGTGGGCTGCACACTTTGCTAGAGAGCTGTACAGTGGAACAACACAAGGCAATGTATCAAGTGTAGGGAAGTTTCTTTGTAATGTAATGCAGGGAATAGCATTAGGTCCAGTGTTATTTAACATCCTCGTTAATGATCTGAAAGAGGAGAGTAAACAGTCGGTTAATGAAATTCACAGATGATACTAAATTGGAGACATTATAAATATCACTGAGGGCAGCGAAATAATAGAAAGGGAGCTGAGATCAGAAACGTGCCAGAGAAATAAGGAAAGAATGTCAGCTGGGACAAATGTAAGGTAATGCCCTAGGGGGGGGGCGGGGAGAAAACAGCTCTGCTGTCCGGGAGGGGAAGCAGGACAAGCACTGTCAGAGGCAGGTTTCAAAGGCACCTCAGTTGTGCAGTATAGCCTGGTATGGACCAAGCTCCAGCAAGCCCCAGTAGCTTTGAGCTATGTATACAGCATGGCATTAGTGGCCAGCTCCTCTGCACCACAGAGTGGGAAAAGGCAAGTGTGTAACTGGTAGGATGCCTCCACCAAGACCGAGGACTCAATCCTCTGCTGGCTGCTCAACTGGTTTTTAGGCTGCTTTGTGTGGCCACTGAGAGGAGAAACACCTTTAACAGGCTGAGATGTAATTAATTAGCAGAACAGTCTTCTGAGGGTAGTAGTGGAAGCCCTCTCATTTAGGAGTTTTAAGGAGGAAACACTGGAAAACACACAATAGGAAACAATCTAGAGTAGGGAGGGCTGTGGGCTACGTGTGTGTTCAGCTGCTCAAACCAAGATAAAAATCTCCAGCAGCTTTCACTCTTCAGGGTGCTCCACACAAGTGGTGGTTCTGGAGAATTTCTGTACCTCTCAACCACAGAACTATTTTCACCAAAATACCTTTGCTGTAGTACACTGAGATTTATGCCGTAAATTTACAAGCTTGTGCATCTTTATCTGTGGCTGAATGGGTGTCAGTCACACTGAAGAGGAGGAAAGGCATAAAAACTTCCCTTTGCACTTTTTCAGTTTGTACATGGTCTTAGTTCTGTGCTGAGAACATTCAAAATGGTTAGCATGGATGTAAAAAATGTTACTACTCTAATTCCAGCAAAAGACTACCTGTCGAGAAAAATAAATGCAAGTAATCAAACACTGGTCTGAATCCAGCTTTGAACTGGGAGAGCCATTCAACCAAAGGAGGCAGAGTTCCCAGTAAAGTCAAGTGCTTATGGCTGGGTACAATGGGGCTATGAATGAAACCCACCACTCTGGAACTGGGTACACTGAAATTAGACAACAGAGGAATGTGAAAACAGGGCTGCATATTGTCCTGTTACTTTCCAAATGTTTCCAAGCCAAATTAAGGAGGTACAGCTAAAAAAAATGGCAAAAGATTTGTAAAAGGCTGACGAGGAAATATAACCTATCGGAGAATACAGAGAAAGCTGGGAAACTGCTAAATGCAAAATGGGTCCAAAAATATCCTCGGTACAGAGTCTCACACTGGGATGGCTTGCCTAGTCCTTCCAGGAGCTGACTGGAGAAACTACAGATAGAAAATTTGGATTAGAAGGTTTCTGCATATACCAAGATGAGTACTTTGGAATAGACAAACAAACAAATGAACAAAAACCCAAACCAAAAAAACCTCCAAGTAACCATCTAAACAAAAACCCAAACAACCAAAACCCAACAAAAACAAATAAACAAAACACCAAAGAAACCACCCAAAAACCCCAAATCACCACCACCAATAACAAAGAACCCTGCCACCAAGAAAAAGCCACAACAATAAAACCCAAAGCAAGCTAAATCCTTTAAATCCTTTTCAACTTGCACTTCTCTGGACTAAGAGGTTGGGAGCTTGGCTAGTGGTTGATCAAAAGCAGGTCTAGTGTGAAAGTGCCAGGAATATTAATTATGGAATGGTATTTTCCATAAAATAAAGCTGATGACTCGCAGGATGAAGCAGAAAAATCTGATCCCTTACATTTAAGAACCACTGCATGAAGTCTCGTATTAGATGTTGGGTACTACCTGACCGTAACAGCCTGGCCACCTATGATTATTTTATGGTTCTTGAGAGTATGTTCATGAAACAATTGAGTTTCTTCAAGATGTTTTGATTTCAATAACTGGATGTGTATGTCTTCTGTCAGTCTCCAAATGCACTAAAGGGCAGATCAAGAGGATAAGCAGAACCTTGATTTTCATCCAGCTTTCACTAGATGATGGCACTAGACTGAGCCAACTTCATCAGTGAGGTGGCATCAGCATGTAGTTTGATCCTCTGATTGTGGCAGTGTCAGTCCTGCTTAAACTAGCACGAGTAATAGGAGTTTTAATTGCAAGAGAGGTTGTTTCCTCCTAATGGTGCTGAGATACTGTGGTTATCCCAAAACCAGACGCCTGTTGTGCCGTAGATATCACAGCGAGGTACCTGCTGGGTAAATGTAGACTTTTAAATAGATCTTTGTGAGCTGATCAAAGCTGCAGATAATAGGAAATTATTTAAAGGATTTAACAGCGAGGAAGGAAGAAATGCCAGGAGCTGAGGGAAAATGTATGCTGAGTTTTGATGATGCCATTTCGAGAATGAAATCTAAGATGTGGGGTCCCAACACCTGAGATGCTTTCAAAGTGCTAATACATCTTTTGAGTCTCTGGAGGAGGTGAGTGGAGGGGTAGCTGGGTTTGCCCCTCTTTCTGACAGCACCAGGCGAGTGCTCTGCTCAACCCGGTGGCTTGGATGGGGGTGGCAGCTTGCAGCTGATAAGGAAGGGTTCATAGAATCATAGAACTGTAGAATGGCAGGGGTTGGAAGGGACCTCTGGAGATCATCCAGTCCAACCCCCCTGCCAGAGCAGGGTCACCCAGGGCA
>JANHFX010022028.1:0-66489 GCA_027560015.1 Chloroceryle amazona | reverse complement strand
CCGCTCCAGCACCTCGATATCCTTCTTGTACTGAGGTGCCCAGAACTGGACACAGTACTCAAGGTGAGGCCTCACCACTGCTGAGTACAGGGGGACAATCACCTCCCTACTTCTTATTATATCTTAGTGAATAATATCATTGACATTAAAATATTATTTTTAATAATAACATCATGAAATTAATTATGATCTTGTTCCAGAGTATTTCACAAGCAACCTCAAATTAGGTACATTGCTAAACATCAAATAGATCGGTAACAATTATTATCAAAAAAAAAAAAAAAGGCTTATGTTACTAAATAACACAAACTTTTTGAACTACTACCAAAATAATCAGCCCCAGAGGGAAAGATGTTTATATTTACAAAGCCTTTACATTAGATTTAAGCTTGGATTTTAATTTATTTTTTTTTTCTGGGGGGTGGTGCATATTTTGCTTTCTACTTCCTGAATTGCAACTTCTAATTGCCCTAAGGTGAACAGCAAAAAATGAGTGATAAAAGCACATAAATATATCTGAAGTCAGACAATACAATATTTACATCATTTGAAACAACAAATACAATGAGATTATACACGTATTTTAGATTTTCTCTGAGTCAGGTTCATTATATTTTTCAAGTTTTTCTTTCAGTTATTTTCAGTTTGTCATCACAATAAAATGTTTCTTTAGGAAGTGCATTAACTCTATGAAATGGGAACATAAAAACCTAGGGGAACCATTCTCTTTTTAATAAAAATTACTGCATTGCCAATATGTTGCAGAATGCTGTTGCAGCCAGGAGTAATTCAATTTTGATTAATCATGTCCTGGACAAGAACTTCAGCTAGCTGATTTCAGCTTAATCTTTGGAGCCAAGCAGGCATTTTTAATAACAATTGCCACCCTGGAGAAGTATGAGTGTTTAGAATTTCTCTCTCTGATTCATAGCCATACATTGCTTTTAGAGTACTGAAGTCTTGCACTGCAGAGCTCTTGCTGAACCTCAGTCTAACAAACACTATCCATAAGGTTGGCACACATTTATATTAGCTGAGCTCTTTCACATTCCCAGCAGCGTTCCCAGCCCCAGGTGTAATAATGTTAAGAATACAGAATCCCTGTGAATTCCCTTCCTGAAAAAGTGAGGTACCTCGCAGATGATGAGATACGTACCAGAACCCTTACAGATTTAGTCAATTAAAGACAATACCATGAGACTCTTAGTAAGGTCTGTGAGAAGGACATTATATTTGGGATTAGAAACAAAGAGTTTTAGGTTTAAAAACCTTAATTTATTCGATATGCAGTAGAAGATTAATATCTTTCCTGCAGTACAACTGGTTTATGCTCTTAAGTAAGTGGACTGTGAAAAAAGCAACACCTGCTCTTCAGTTACATGCGGATCAGGTGACCCTGTCCAGATAGTGGGAAAACTTTGACAAATTCTAGTTCATGTCTTACAAGATAAAACAAAAATGTAAGCTGGAACGGCACCCTCTTTGCCAGACACTCTAATTTGAAAGAAACAGATACAATAATTCGCTCCATGGATTTAACTTTGCAAAGAACTCCAAAAGTGACTTTTAAAATCTTTTGATGTGCTCAAACTCCAGAGAATAAGACATGTTGATGTTTACACAGTTCAGCAGTGAACAGCCTTAAGCCTAAGATCAGAAAATTTATCTCTACCTTAGTTGAAGAACGTATAGAACAACACAGAAAATTTGCACCATTACAAAACTAAGCTCCAGTCGTCCCAGAACTAATTTGAGTTCCCAAATCCTATACTTCCTCTGTATCCATAACTCTAGCTGTAGTCATTTGAGGAACAGCTTCTATTAGAGAATATGTAAAAACTTTATTCACTCAACAAAATAAACACTAACATTGTTGTTAAGAATATGAATATTATCCCTTTGTTAGACAAGGAAATAAGACCCACAGCAATTTAAGTCATTTGACATTCACAATGTCACCGGCAGCTGAGGACAAGCTTTTGTTACTACATTTTTTTCCTCTATAAGGAACCAAATCATTCACTCCTCATGAAAAAGTGAGAGAACTCTGTGTAAGACCGTCATTGCAGAATTATCATTTTAGGAACTGCACAGCCTAATAAAATCTTAGTGACAGGATCCCAGCTGCTTTCACCACTGCTGAAAGTCATAAATGATTAAGGTTTACCTCAACTTTTCCTTTATATTTTTTAAAATTAACTGTTCTTAAAAACACATAAAACAAAAGGACATTTCTTTTGCATTAAAATACAAATGACATCATTCTAGAGTCACAGAGAAAGTGTTTTGCTCTTTTACTCCAGATATGAGTTATAGATATTAATCCAGGCTGTTTTGAAACCCTTTTCTTTAGCTGCAAAATCTATCTTTTTTTTATTTCATTGAAAAAATGTACATAACATGTATTGTGCTATAAAACTGCACTCATCTTTGGATTCTAGTAGATTTTCTGTTTAGATTTTAATACTGAATACAATCCAATTACTTGTTAATATTGGTTTACATCAGCTTTCTTCTTTTTCATGAAAATTGCTTGAGATTGTATACATTTCTAGAGTTACTTTTTTTCACGTCAGTTTGATACTATAAGTACCTTGAGTACTGGTAATAAGTAGGTGATTACAAGAAGATAGGGAAGACAGTACTGCAGGTGATTTCCTGGACCATTTCTTCCACAGTTCTGTTACTAGTGACAGAACTGCTCAACAAATAAAACTGATTATCACACATACATTACATAGTTATGAGTACTCAACCATTAAACTTACAAAAGGAAAAAAAAAAATAGTCCTTAAGTTAGAATTGCAAATATGAAGGCTGGTATTTTCAAATGAATCCTGCCCACTGAAGTCCCCAGAAATTTTTCACTTACCGCAGAGAGATCCAGACTGTATCCTAAATTAGATGATGGCATTGCATGCTCTTCTCATAGAGAAAAATAAAAAAAAAGATAAATTTAAGTTCTGTTTTTAAATAAAGTTTCCATACACCTTTGACAGTTTCTATGAGTGAAATAGTAGGGTGCAATATGAATACATTTTGAGCCAAGAGGAACTAGGCAATGAGTTTGCATGAGATTTTTTTTTTCCAAACCATAGTATTAAATACATGTTGCAGAGCTTTATTTTTTTCAAACCATAGAATTCAACGTTTTGTTTCCAATGAAACTTTTACTGAATCACAGAAAGTGCAAGAACACCAGTTACAGAGGGCTTTCTGATATTTGAATCAATAGCAGCTCTAGTCCAGTTGTCTTTTGTGAAACAGTTAGCATGAGAGCTATCTACAGAAAATAAGTTTACATTCCCTTTGTGACTCCTCTGTCACCTATGAATTTCAAAGGAAAGTTTATCTTATTAATTTTATTCACAGAAATAGGTCACAGTGACTTCTAGAAAGCTTAGCATTAAGAAATCACTGTTCCTTTAGGAGATACAAATCTTAATGAAGAGAGCCAAAAATGTCTTACTCTTTAGAATAGGTTTATTACTGATTTATCAGTTCATTATCCTCCTAATTTCCCCATTTATAAATCTGGAAAATCTGATTAACTCTTGGACTATCCTCATGTCACTGTCTACGCGATATTACATTAAATCCTCTGATGACTTACTAAGATAATTTCCCTGACTTTCCTGAACTCTACAGATATTTTACATGCCCTGAGGGGGGGGGGGGGGGGGAAAAAAATTACAAAAATATAGATTGAAACCAAAAGAACCCTAAAAGTATTTGAGACCATTGAGAAAACAGTCCTAAAATATTTAAAAATTCAATTTAAATAACAATAATCACAATATATTCCTAGACATGGTCACACACTGGACTAAAACCTCCTTACAGTTGTGTTAACATCTATTTAAAGGTACATATTAACAGAAGGTATCAAATGTTATTTGTTTATCTAATTTCACATCCTCTCTAGTATCTGTCTTTCAGGGTGGAAGAAGGGAAGAAGGAAAAGAAATAAATTTGCTTCAAAGCCAATTATATTCCCCCCCCTTTTTTTAATAACAGGATTTGTTAAAACAAAACCCCTTCTTCTAAGGGAAGAAAAAAGGGTAAAATGTCTTGGTGATGTAAAACAAACACATTTTAAGAATTCTTTTTAATAATTCTTTATCATAAACAAGAACATGCATTAGCAGCATACTTTTCACACTTCTAGATTTCAACCCAATAACTTAAGCTGCTACATTAAACCTAAACAGCATAAGAAATTAGTCTTCTCAATTTATTTAGTTTCACTTCAGGGATGGTAAAGTGCTTTGCCAGCTTTTCCATTTTCACCAGTCTGAATAATGAATTGTTTTAAATGCCATTTTAATTTTTTGATGATAAGCAATACTTAAAATTTCATAAATAATAAGCATGCATAATTTGTGTTTCAATTACTGAATTTATAATCTCTCTGAATGCTATTCAATGCATTGCTAATTTATTTTTGGCAAATAATTTCTGAATAGATGGCTTTCTAACTTATATTCTTTTGCCCTGGAAGTACGTATCTCAAGTTTTTCTTTGCCCTATAGATGCAAATTAAACCAAATTCTTCAGTGTACTGACCACATATGTTTGTATTTGTAGGATTTATGGCTAATATAAATTTTTAAAATGCAATTATAATCATACTTTACTCTTATCATTCTATACCAATTGTTAAATATATGATAAATTATACTTCTTTCACTTTCATTTGTTAGAATGAAACTACCAACCAGAATGGAAATTAGAAATAAAAGTTAAAATATATTACAATGAATCTGATCTATCCTACAAATATGATCATATGAATTTCTCACACCTTCTAGCAAAAGATACCTTCCATCTGCAGTCTGTGCCTCTAAACCACCTGCAGAACTATTGGAAGTAAAATCAGAAAAATTTTTGCAATGATCATGCCGAAGTGCAGTGTTCCTACTGACATACAAAAGCTGAGAATCAATACTTTTTTGATCAAAATACTTAAATTGGGAATTAATAGGGTTACACTGGAAGCTGTACTGGGTGTTATTGATATAAATAATAATTGCTCATATATTCTTCTATCATAGAAAACCAGAATCGTTTAGGTTGGAAAACACCTTCAAGACTCCAACCATCAACCTAACTCTACAAAGTTCACTGCTATACCACATCCCTAAGCACCTCATCTACCTGACTTTTAAACACATCCAGCGATAGTGATTCAACCACTTCCCTGGGCAGCCTGTTCCAGTGTTATAAACCTTTCGGTGAAGCAGTTTCTCCTAATATCCAACCTAAACCTGCCCTGGTGCAACTTGAGGGTATTTCTTCTTGTCCTCTTGCTTGTAACTTGGGAGAACAGACTGGCACTCGATCTCACTGCAACCTTCTTTTGGGTAGTTGAGAGTGGTAAGGTCTCCCCTCAGCTTCTTTTTCTTCAGACTAAATAGCCCCAGTTCCCTCAGCAGCTCCTCATAAGACTAGTGGTCTAGGCCCTTCAACAGCTTCAGTGCCCTTCTTTGGACACACTATAGCACCTCAATGTCCTTTTTGTAACAAGTGACCCAAAAGCGAACATAGTATTTGTGCTGTGTCCTCACCAGTGACAAGTACAAGGCATTTCCTTAGTCCTTCTGGCCACACTATTTCTGATACAGATCAGGATGCTGTTGGCCTTTGGTCACCTGGACACAGTGCTGGGTAATATTTAGCCAGCTGTTGATCAGTACCCCCAGGTCCCTTTCTGCTGGGCAGCTTTCCAGCCACTCTTCCCCAAGTCTGGAGTGCTGCATGGGGTTGTTGTGGCCCAACTGCAGGATCCAGTGCTTGGCCTTGTTGAATCTCATAGCACTGGACTCAGCCAATTGATCCATCTTGTCCAGATCCCTCTGTAAAGCCTTCCTGCCCTACCCTCAAGAAGATCAACACTCCTGCCCAACATAGTGTTGTCTGTAAATTTACTGAGGGTGTACTCTATCTCCCCATCGATAACATTGACATTGAACAGAACTGTCTCCAATCCTAAACCCTGGGGAACATCACTTGTGAATGGCCATCAACTGGATTTAACACCATTCAACACAATTCTTTGGGCCCAGACATCCAGCCAGTGTTTTACCCAGCAGAGTCTATGCCCATCCAAGCCACAAGCAGCCAGTTTTCTCATGAGAATGCAGTGCAAAACAGTGTCAATTACTTTAATGAAGTCTATGTAGACAAGATCCACAGCCTTTTTCTTATCCACTAGGCTAGTCATCTTGTCATAGAAGGACATCAGATTGTTTAAGCAGGACCTTGCTTTCATGAACCCATGCTGACTGGGCCTGATCACCCAGTTGTCCTATATATGTTGTGTAATGGCACTCAACATGATCTGCTCCGTGAATTTTCCTGGTACGGAGGACAAACTGACAGGACTGTAATTCCCCAAATTACCTCCTTCCTTACCTCTATTACCTCTTTCCTACACCACCAATTTCTGCCTGGCTTTATATTTTTTCATATGGTTTTAGAAAACATGAGAGGCCATAAAAGGACCTCTAAGTCCATTATGTCTGGTTTTAAATATATTAGAACTGATTCAATAAATTTGGAGGAAGAGTAACTTAAGGTAATTAAAATTGTCTTCTACTTATACTGTGGGAATCACAATTAATAATGACAGACACAACAGCTACTTGACCTTGATTAGGGACTTCAACAGATGGAAATATTGGAAGATCACACGGGGTCTCTGTTACTAGAGTGCTTGGAAGAAGCCACCCCTCCATATTTTTCTATCAGAACAAAGCTTAGTAGAACTTCACCCCCTTTTTTTTATTATTATTATTAAATGCTTATACTAGTATTAGTGACAAAGTGTGAATGCTTGTTAGATATCACACAGAAGTCTCCAGAGATCAGGTAGATGAACATTTATAGTGAAACTATCATCTGATAATTTTAACTGAAGGCCTTTGGCAACTAATGCTTAATTGCTCTGATCTGTTTGAATCTTCAGTGAACAGTGTTTCCAAGTAATTATCTCAATTTAAAATAAATGTAATTGCTAACAAAGCCATATGCAACCTGCACACTGAATGGTTCAGTGATTAGTGACTAGAATTTCACTTAGGCAACAATTCATACTGGAAGCTCAAGCTATCAAAATAATTCCGATTACACTGTTCACTACAAGGATCAGGCAAAGGCTGAGGGAATGAATTTTACTTCTGTGAGACAGAAGCTAAAAGCAGGGTTTTTTACTAATGTAATTCACTATTGTTGGATCAGAAGACAAATATCATACAATGTTTTATTTCTGAGATGAAATATCAGCCTGCTCTTAAATAACTTCCTAAAGAAATACTTTTTTTCAGTAACAGGATTACTGAAAATCTATGAAAGAACAAGGTAGAGTTTCATAGTTTTGGTAACCCCACCTTCAGATCACTCTTTTGTTGTCTGTATGTTATATAGAGAGTCTATGAAAAGTTTCACAATTTAAACAGAAATTATAAAAGGCATTTTATCACTGACGTCTCTCATTCTTTATAATTGTTAGACTATCTATCACTGTAACCCTAACTTGATACATCTGGTAATAGTCCTACTTCTAATTGAAACAGTGGGAACTGTGCACTGTTGAGGACTTAAATGTTTTGTGCTTTCATAGATCCAGAAAATTGCATATAATCTATATTTTAGTTATTTATTAACAGCAGGAATAGGTAGCTTAATTTCCACAAAGCAGAACCAGCCATTAAAAAAAAAAGGCCCCAAAACCAATCAACATGCCTTTTTTTTTTTAATTAATATGTTAATCTTCAAAGTAAAACATATCCTATGACTTCTTAACTTAGGGAACCAGCATCCTCTTTCTGTAAACCACCTCATTTTTACAGTTAATTATTAAAAAACCAACCAAACAAACCAACCAAAAAACAACCTTTTTACTATGCTTTTTATGTTCCTATCTTGTCAATATCTTGTAGGCCTCAACAGCATACCCTTCGCTCATATAAGACATCACAACTATGTAAGTCTGAGAGGGGTTTATTATAATTTTTTTTTCTTTATTTCTTATCCAAAGTATCAACAACATAGGAAAGCTTTAAAAATGAAGTTGTTAAATGATATATTTTGCAATGAGGTTTAGATTGAATGTTAGAAGAAATTTCTATACTGAAAGAGTGGTGAGGCATTGGACAGACTGCCCAGGGAAGTGGTGCAGTCACCATCACTGGAGGTCAAAAAACATGTAGATGTGGCATTTCAGATTTAGTGGTCATAATAATTCTGGGTTGACCATTAGACTTGATGATCTGAGAGGTCTCTTCCAACCTTAATGATTCTGTGATTTTGTACCACAACCTTAACATGACCCATCCAACTGGAAAATATTAACCTCAAGGAAAAATAATTTTAAAAATTTAAGAAAACAATAATAACAAACCACATACTTTGATGTCTCATTTTATCAACTTTCACTGGGTTATATAAAAGAATCCATTGTCCATAACTGTAACAGAAGTCATCCATATGAAGAGTTAAATTATTAGAAATCTACCCTGTAAAGCTTTTCACCCACATGTATTACCTCATTAGCCTGTGAGCATTCAATAACACAACTGAACATAAGATTCATAAAAATATATGAATATGACAGATAGGAAAAAGGAAAGAATGAGTATCATTTTACTTACCTATAAATAAATATCTATTTCGACATTTAATTTCCATCGATGTCTGGAGCAAATTATGGTTATAGAAGGCAAACAATTACATATCCATACTTGGTATGGGAACCTCCCGGGTTTTTGTCTCTGTCTCCGGTGCAGATAAAAATACACTGCCATACATATGATTCCACTCCCACTGAAGTTTATGCAACATTTTAGGGAGTCGGAATCAACTGAATCCATAAACAAGCACTGCATTATCTTACAGAAAATACCTAATAACAACACACAGCAAACATGTACTTGCTGAGTGATGGAAAATGGTGCTTGAACTAATGTTGACCTGAATTAAACACTCATCCTTTAAAAAACAAGTGTTTGGAGGCAGAGTACATTGTGTCTACATTAGCACATATATGTATGTAATGATAAGGCTGTAGCTGGTCCAGAGAGCATTCTTTGAGTTCCATAGAGCCGTAGAAATTGTTCAATTGCAGTACATACCTTCCTCACCCTAGCTATGATGGCTTTAACCATGATTAGTACAGTGACAGAACTGATTTCACATTACTTTGTGGGTTTTTTTTTCTAGCTCCTGAGCAGGCCTGAGCAGCCCAGGCATTTCTACCTGAACACAACTGCCATGCATAGCCGTATTAGAGAGAGATGAAAGGTGTTTCACCCTTCTGCAGTTATACAGCTGTTTAAAACCAAGCAGGAGTTGTAATTTGCTAATAACATGCTCAGAAGTACATAGTCTACCTGATGCCTTGTTAGGAGAGCTGTTGAGCACACTGTAAAGCAGTTATTCTCCCTTAAAACTTTTAAATATAATTGGTTTTATTTATGAGTACAGTTTGCACTCAATATATTTCTATTTCAATAGAAAGTAAAAACATCAGATAAGCAATGTTCCCTGTTTGAGAGCATCTCAATTCTGGTCTAGACAGACTTGACTGCTTGGGAGGAAACTAAATAGATAAGAGAATCAGGCACACAAGTAAAATACAGATCAATAAATCATATTTACATGACTGTCAAATCAAACAGCTTCAACCAAACAGTTTAGCATGTGTTTCTGTAAATAGAATATTGATTAGACATCTTTCACACAGATCCTACACAGACATGGTTTAAGAGTACCAGGTACCTTGCACAAGTGGAGGATGTGAACATGAAGAGTAAGGTCCAACGCAGTGAATGATACATTTAAATGCACAGTTGTTTTGAATAAAACCAAATACAATGCACAGGCTCTGTAAATGCAAATTATTGACTATTTTTAAAAGTAAAGTAAATAAAGTCATTACCTACTGTCCTAGTTTTGCTGGGATAGAATCATAAGCAAGCCATGGTATGCAAGCTATTAGTAGTTTCGAGTCAGACAGGAGCTTAAGCTGGAACAGGCAAAAGCCAGGGCAGTTGATCTGAGGTGGCTCACAGGTTTATCCCAGACCATAACCATCACACTCATTATAAAGGCAGAGGTTTGCTAAGGACAGGAGCTCTTCTTGTCTCTCCCCAGTCCTGAAGGGGCTTGCTTACCATTCTGCTCACCAGGGCAGCTTTCCTGTTTATTGTGACTGCTGTACATTGCTGAATGTAACTTGGTATACTTTACAGTGGTACTAGTTCGGCTGCTTTGTTAAATACGTGTCATTTTGGCTCAGGGGTGTCCTATCCTCTTTCTGATCTCTCCTCTCTGCTGGTAAGTGGTCATTTGATGACAGAGCAACTAATGTAGTTTAGGCCTGGATATGGCTAAATGTTGACAACTACTTACACTACTGCAAAGTGCATGATGTAAGAGTGGATAGTTTATGTTGTTGCACAGAGTATTTTAAGTATTTTATGTATTTATATATAAATATATATAAACATATATTCTTCTGGTTTAAAATATTTTAACTCTTAAGACTACTGAACCATATTCCTTACAAAACAAAAGGAAAAAGCTCCACATTCACACATACAGCTGCAGTTTTCCAGTTGCAATTGCAATTCAGCACATTAGTAAAACCAACAGTTAATATTCTATTAAAACAAAAGGAACTGAAGTATATGCTGAGGTAAACCTTAGAAAATGAGGATTGTGCTGAATCATGGAATGGTAGGGGTTGGGGGGGACCTCTGGAAATCATATAGCCCCTGCTGAAGCAGCTTCACTGAGAGCAGGCTGCCCAGGACTACATGTGTCTTTTTCTCAACCCATGATTTTTTTTTCCATTTTATTTCCTTCCCTGTCTTGCTGAAGAGGAGGAGGAGTGAGAGAACACCTGAGTGGGCATCTGGTCAGCCAAGGTCATCCACCACAGGGACCTCCATTGAAAAATTAAAAGTAACCACACAAACTAAACAGTTTAGTGTTGATTATTTCAACTTAAGAATTGAATTTTCTAGCTACAGGAGAAGAATCTGACTTGCAAACTAGTTGTGACATAAGAGTGTAAAACACTCAGTAAGCAGGTGAAGACTTGTCAAATGACCTTGTGTTGTTGAAAACATGTTCCACTGTAGCAGAGTTCCACTGCTCTGTATTTCAAATCATACAAAGGAAAATATAACTAAGACTGTAAGAAGATTCTGTACCAAA
This sequence comes from Chloroceryle amazona, assembly GCA_027560015.1. Lineage (NCBI taxonomy): Eukaryota > Metazoa > Chordata > Aves > Coraciiformes > Cerylidae > Chloroceryle > Chloroceryle amazona. The sequence goes on along the minus strand of JANHFX010022028.1, from coordinate 55,269 downwards.
TGAAAAGATTTAAAAGTGAAATATCACTGCATTTCTTCCTTGTGTAGGACCTAGGGATATTATAAATCATTGCTGCAGAAATTAACGAACCCTTACCAATAATTCACTGATTTAGAGCATTTGTCTGCCTATGGATAAGATTCCATAAGTAACGAGACTTACTGGGATATACATATATTAAAAAGAAAAATGCATTAATGCATAGGCTAAGGTGAATGTTCACTCTTACGCATGACATTAATGCTACAAAATCCATAACAGCTTACATCTAAAATTCTATTACTACATTATTGATTAATCACTTGAACTTTAAATTTAGTTGAGAATGATCTGAATGATTCAAGTACTTTATCAATTTATTCTAGAACACCTTGCCTGTCAAAATGAAGAGATTTGAAGGTATTCTTTACTTGAGCAGTAAAATTTATTTTTTGTCAAGTTGCCTTTGAAAGTATATATAACTATCTTAATTGTATGTTAGAAAAATAATATCTATCAGAAGAAATAATGAATAACATTTCAGGTATTTATTATGTCTCTCAAAAATATACTTTCCTATTGCCAAACAATTACATATTTATTGGTTTTATTTTACTACTGCAACACACATGGATGAAAGCCAAAATAATGTATTAATGTACTACTAGATCACATCACAATCTAGATCCATATTTACTAAAGCCAAATACCTGCCGAAGAACATGCACTCATCAAAGCATGAACTAATAAGTTGTTCTAGACACATTTTTCCCAACCTATCTGCCAAAAATTGCAGCCGCAGAATGAATTCCTCTTCAGTCTCATGTCTTATGTGACACTTCTCTACCTAGTTAGCAAAACATGTATCAGCTAAATCCATTTCTTTACATGCTGTTTACTAGGTCGGACTGGGCTGATGGGGGAGGAAGAATTCCCATAAGTCATAAACCAGGATTTTAGAGCTGCAGTCCAAGGTAATATTTTTAATTTTTATAGTACTTTTATTGCAAGGTCTAGTTGTTATTTTACTCTTGTGGCTGATCTTTAGAAAGAACAGTATAAACTTTTCTCGGCTTAATAAAATTCACATTAATAACATGGCTATATACAACTCAACACATGATATAAACAGTTATGAAATCACAGAGGAAAAGAAAATACTTCCCTTAACCTGAACTTTAATTCTGCATTCAAATCAGAAATGTATTGATTTCTGTTAGGTCCATATTTGGCCTGACATGAATCTTCATAGAGAGAAGGATTTGTATGAAGGATTTTACCAAAAAATTCCCTGACTAAAGGGGAAAAAAACATGATTCAGAGATGACAGAACAAAATACATGCCAGAAGAGTAAGGATACCATTTGAAATACTGTAACACCACAATGAGTACCGAAAGAACACAATATGATATTAAAAACATTGTTGATTAATATGTTTATAAAGAGAAAAACAAATTAACAAACAAACTTAATATCTGTGGCACAACATCAGTTTCTCTGGAACTATCCACAGCATCACAGCAAGGCAAGAGTCAATATTTGACTGACAGAAATAAGAAAGCAGCTCTAGTACTAAGCAGTAGAACACAGTTTGATGATTAGTGCCCCTATGCATGTTTGGGAGGTCCAAGAGACATTAGAGAGGTGAAATGCAAAATTTCTCTCACTTCCTGTACTTTATTTTTCTCCTGGCAGAAATCACTTTATGACAAACAAAAAAGAATGTTACAGCCAGGAAATGTGAAAGAGGAAGGGAACTAACAGACCAACTAAAAATAAACATAAAACAGATTCACTGCTGTTGTAACAAGGTGATCCATGTTAAAAACCAAACCAAACCAAACCAAACCAAATACATTTTTAGCTTAGTTATTAAATCAAAAATCTTTTCTCATACAAAAGAAGAGTACAGATTTCTTATACAGCTTTGTCAAAGTACAACAAAAATAGCAAGCAATGGTCGTATCTCATTATTTTAGCTAACAGAATAAATCTACTGATTTCAGTTATTAGATGTGAAGTCTTTCTATAAATACTTTGTTTTCTACCTAACCACCTTAGTCCCAAGGCTTTTACAAAAATTTGGTTTTTGTAGGCAAAACAAAAAATTACTCAATAAGATATTATTGCTTATGTTTTACATAGACATGATTTTTAAAAGACTAATTAATTTACAACTTCTTCTGGTTCTTTCTTCCTTCTGGAATCTTAATAAACCAGCCATATTTTGATCTGTTGCATTTATCAAGAGTTGCAAACGTGACAAGCTCTTCTGATACTAAATCTGAAGAGAATCCTCCACTATATTTCAACATACACATTGACGGAGGTTTTTTGGAAGAAAAGATGTTGCTTTCAGGTTCCATAATTTCCCGTCTTCCTTCTTCTGATTATTGTATTTAACTGCAAGTTCTTTGTATTTAATGTCTCTCGTAGCGTATTTTGTGTTGTATTTCAAGCAGCAATCCAATTATAATGTACATATGGAAATATATATATATTTATCCAATTATGCATTTCTCTACACACACAATTTTTTTCTCTTTATAAAAAAGTTTATATGGATATACATGTAAACTTATGGAAACTTAACTTACATAAAAAAACTCAAAGATGCAAGGGAAATGTCAAACTAAGTGCAAAGTATGGTAGTTTGTCTAACTGGTTGACATTAGATCTACAATAGAAGCAAGCTTTTGTTATGAAGAAAAGCACAGATCTCTTCCATATGCATTGCTGTATAACCAATATCATAAGCAATGGACCAGAGTGAATCATTTTCCAGCTCAGAATTATAAACGTGGAGCTAGTCTCCAAAAAATGAGACATTACTATACGGTGGGATTGTAAGCAAATCTAAAAACTTTATTCTATATATTCCTTTATTGTATTTGAGTTCATAAAGGATACAAGTCCGTAAAAATAGAGAAGATGTTTACTGTTGTTGGTGCTGTTGAGAGCAAGGCCAGAGCTAGCAGACTTCAGGCGGAGGAGGCTGCTAGCTTGTGTAAATATTTGGACTTCAGTCATTGTCATTTATGCTGAAATGATATATCTGATGGGGTTTTTTCTTGGTTTGATTTTTTGAAGTATTTTTTTAAGCAAGTTTACACAGCTTGAGGATAATTATTTGCTAGGAAATTAAATCTCTCCAGCTCTTCCATCTTACTTTCATACTTGTCAGGTCTTCCTATCAGACTCCTTCCACCTTCCAGTGCACTGCTGATTTACATTACAGTCAAGCCTGTGTTTATGTTACACAAGGCTTTTGTGCACTAAAGTTAAAGGAAATATATATAAACAAATGCTGTGTCTGGAATTTAGCTTGTCCTTTACATTGAATACATTCCAATTGAAGGAGACATAAAATGTTACCTGCAAAAAGCTCTGTTGGAATGTTTTTACATTAAAATTATTTTGATCTTCTGGTAAGTTAAAATGTAATTGCCAAATAATTTACAGAACAAGCTGTTCTTACATTACTCTGTGGTTATTATCCAACTAATCACAGGACAGAAAAACAGCGATTAACATTGTGTTAAATAAAATGACAAGTTTATAAGGTTTCTACAATCATGAACTCAGCTCCATTATTTTTATATATTTTTAAATGATAATGAAATACCATTAAAAATAATGTCATCTGATATCCAAAGACAAACAAACAAAAAAGAATGTGAATCTTTTCTCCAGAAACTTCAGCATCAGCGATGACATCAGCAAACCAAGAAAACCGCAATCTTATTCTAAACTAATTTTAGAGAGTGAACAAAGAGAAAAATACTGTAAGAACTTGGTTGTGGGGAACCTCCTCACGTCAAAAAAGCACTTCAAAAATCCCAGAAAAAAAACTTGTAAGGCAAAAAGTATGAGACTCATATTAATAGAGAAATAAATATGAGAATAATGATTTTGGACACTTTGGAAGTTAAACATTAATACATTTTAATTTCCAAGAAAAAATAAAAATATTACTCCTAATCCAATTTGTGAATGTCAAAACTGTTTCAGTAACAACATAAACATAGAAACTTAGTCCAAAACTGGCAACAGTAGTAACTTTCTTAAAAAGACCATTTTAAATTATGATACTGTCTAGCTTTCATACAAAGACTTTCCTTGCAAGCTAACTCTAGACCAACAGCAAGCACAAATAGTACATCCTTTTATTATCTGTCTTATGAGAACAGGAAACTACTTTTCAGGAATGCTTCTGTTTAAGTGGCTACTTCTTAAACATTAGCTTTTTGAAATAGTTGATTTTATCCAAAAAATATTAAATATGTCCAGAAAAATGCTGATCTTTCTGTAAAAGCCTGTCTTGTTGGGAAATACCATCAAGGCGAAAGAGATATAAAGGGAGAAGATTTGAAATTTATAGAAATGGGAGGTATATTTGGTACCTATCTGAATATAATTTGTTCTTTTATTAGTTCATTTTTGATTATAATTCAGTGTCAACAACTTAGGTTTAAAATAAAAAATAAAAGGGGGGGTGTGAAGCTTAAAATAAGTAATGACTATAACCTTTTGAGTTTTATTTATTTATGACTCATATTTAAGAGAACTCCTATTCTGAAGAAATAAGGTCCACTATAAACATAGCAAAATTGATTACTGCAATTTTCCTGTATTCTTAGCAAAGGCTTACCAGTTCTGTTAAGCAATTAAAAGACACCGCAGAAAAACAGACTCAAACAAGAAATGGGCCGGGTGAAAAATTCTCAGCAATATTCCTAGAAGAAATGTTAAAGCTTACAACATTTAGATTTATATGAATCCATACTTTCAAATGCAACCTCATTAGTCAAAGGTCTTCTTCCTACTATATAAAGCATGAACAAAAGCAAATGGGAGAACATACCTTCTTTGCATACTACCACATTACTGAAGTACATAAAACTCAAGTTTTTGATGGGATAGCTCATCAAATACAGTGTATCCTCTCCATTCTTCCTGTACTTTTTTTTTCTATTTGTAATGATTCTGTTACTTTAAACTCTGTAATCCCTTTCCCCAGCTCTTTATAATACCTGATCAGGGTAACAAAGTTATGTACATCTAGATGGACAATTAGATGCAGTCAATGGATGGACAGAGAATTCACTATAAGTTACCCAGTAGTATCAGTGTCCATCTATTTATTTTTTTCACTACTGAATTTAAGATATCATTTATTTTTTAAAAAGAAACAACACAAATACACAGATACTTGCAAGATTTTTAAAGGTATTTTGTGTCCAGTGCTCAACAATGAAACTTTTTCAATACTCTTTTATGTACTACTAAATAAAAAAGGTCCAATTGTACTTCCCAGTCCGAAGAGTGGTGATTTAGTTTTCAGAAAAGCATTTATGCATCTTAAAATATATATATATAATGCATCTTAAAAATATATTTTTTTTATATATATTTGAGTTTTGTTGGACCTTATGGTTGGCTTCCAGGTTGAAGCACCTCATTTCCAAGTTTGATACTTCAAACAGTTTTAAAAGCAATTGTATTGCTTAATTTACTGTACTTGGCCAACTAACTATCTATGGTCTTTTCTAAGTTACTTTTTCTATTATTGAGTTAGGCTGAAAGGGACCAGATAAGTAAGCTTTTTCAGTTTTCATTAATTCAACAAGAATTGCCTTTTCGTACGTACAGGGTTTGTTTGTTTTGTTTTGTTGTTTTTTTTCCAGCTTATTTAGCTTACATGTGAGTTCTGTTATGGGATTTGGAAGGTATCTGTATTGCTTTAAATTCATTTAGCAAACCCCCAGAGGGTTTTTGAGGCAAAGCTTCTTAGCAAAGAATTGCACATTTACTGATGAGAAAAAGTTCAGCTAAACCTCTCACAATGCCTGAAGTTCAATGCAATTCAGTTACTCAGAGAAACTAAACTTGTTCATTTGACTTAATATTTATAAATTCATTTAAGTTGTACTACATACCATACAGCAAAAACTGTATATGCACATATAGGAAAGTATGGAGTACCTTCTGGATTGCCAAAACAAAACAAGCTAAACAAGGCAATTAAAGGAGATAGATATATATAAAACATACTTTAATGTGAGGATTTTTTGTGATGCTTAATCAATAGTTTAGAAACTAATATCTACTGTCATCGCTATAGGAAACATCTTTTTAGCAGAAAACACAGTGCACTCAGAAAAATTTAAAATATGACACCGATAACTTTTGACAAAAAACTGAACAAAAATTAAAATACATGGCATCAATATTACCAACCATATTGTTCTCTGTCAGGGTAACAAAATGTTGCTATAAACCTGCAGAATTCACCAGCAATATGAAATAAAACATTCCTCTTCTGCAAAACGTGTGATTTTGCAGTTGTCTAATTAAAGAGAAAACATAAGTCAATATATGTTTTTCTGTATTTTAGTTCCATAGTGGCATGTCAAATTGTTCTTCAGTACCAGTTAGGTGGGTGAAAATAGTCATTAAATATCCTTATTACATAAAGATTTAAGTAAGTTACTCCAGATATAGAACACGGGACAAACATCCAAAAAGGTCTACCATGATATATTTCTCTTTGTGCTTAAGAAGGCCTTTCTCAAAGTGCTGTCTTCAACCTTCCAGTCCTTGTGCATATTACTGAAAAATCTCTTTGTATCTCAAGATGCTTAATCCTATATATATAATTTATGACAGAGAAGTGAATAAAATCCTCACTTTCCAGACCAAGGTCAGTGCACTAGAATACTCTTTCTCTCATAGTTGCAGTGAAGAGAACAATAGATCTTAAAAATTGTATTGTCCCAAACCCAGACCATAATGCTAATGAAAGTGCCATAAAAAAAAAAAAGAATTTAGAAATATAAAATAATAATAAATATTTCTCATGCTTTATTTGAAAACTGAAACAATGAGTACAAATCATTCATCAAAAAGGGTAAGCCAAAAAAAAAAAAAGGAATAGCCCACAGAAAGAACAACAACTTCAGGGTCAGTTGACATTCAAAACTCTTCAATTTCTGGCAGAGGTCTACTTTTCACCCTGAGGTTTCCATGCCTCCAGGTATGCCCCATTACTTCAAAGTCCAACAGTTTAATCATAATAACATAAACAGATACCTTGTCCCAAAGACTAGAGCTCAGCTATTATGTCAGACTTGAGGCTTGGTTTGCCTTTTGCCTCACACAGATCACTGATACTGTCAACCCAGAAATGAAGCTGTGTACCTGCAATTAAAAGAATAGCTTTTCTTTTGAACCCTGAAAGTCCATGCAACATGGACCTTCATACACACTTTACACAGTGTTTCAAACTTAAATTGTTTTGGGCAGCATAGTTCTTTACCATATACAGCCAAAAGCCCCAGAATTTTGCAGAAAGACAATGTATGTGACAGAAAACTGTCAAAAAAGACTGCCATCAAAACTTGGAGAAAGAGCTGCACTTTTAAACTAAATAAATTTATTTTTTAAACCTAACTTGATAAAATATATATATTCTTAACCCCAGCAATGGATATTTTGATAAGAGGATGTAACTGAATTTCCTTAAAATTACTGAGGGATTTAGGGACCTGCTTAAATTATCTCTCTTGTTTAATTTGCCATTTGGACATGAAGAGCTGAATATGTAACTTCATAGAATGGGGGAACTTACTGATGGAAGAAAAAGCCCTTAAGTGATGGCTTCCCTATGGAAAACTATTCCACAGCCTAATGTTTTTTCCTGTCAGAATGTTTTTCATGATAGTTAGTATAGGCTTTTCTGTTCCTAATTCCATCATATGATTAATATATAACAATGTACAACATTAAAACCACTTCTAGCCTTAACATTTACATATTTATATTCTTATGGACACCCTTTTGAGTCAAAGCTAAGATGTCCCTCTTTCACTGCTAAGAAGTTTCCTTTATTCAGTTTCTTCCGTATTTTTCTCTTTCTTTCTCTTCCCCATTAATAATAAGCTATCCCAGCACAGTCCTTTCATCCCATTAAATTTCTTCTGATTTTTGATGCAAAAAATGGAAGTGCTACTTCCCTCACAGGTGGTGGAACTTTTAAACCATTCCTCCATTTCATAATGCAAAGATGTAGTTTGGTGTAGGAAGTCCTTTGCGTTGGTTGCCCAAGCTATAAGGCCATGGGCACAGCAGTCTTCCTTGCACCTTCTCCTTCACCAGCTGGCACTGGAAGATGACAGCTGCAAATATTAGTAGGCAGGCAGTCTACATGGTGAGAAACACACCTCCTACACACTTCTCAGTTTCCATTCTCTGATTTTACAAACTTTGACACTGTTATCAAAAAAAAAAAAACCAACCAACCAACCAAAACAACAAAACCACCCAAAACAAATAAACAAAAAACTCACACCCCAAAAACGAAACCAACAAACAAACAAGGAAAAAAAAAACAAAACAAAACAAAAAAACCCCAACCAAACAAACACCAAAACCCACCCAAACAGTCGAACAGCAACAAAATCAGCAGAAGAGTTCTGCATACAGCAATATTTTTTGAAATATACTCCATCTTCTGGGATTTTGTTTGCTTACTAAAGGTTTCTTATTTTGGTTACTTGCTTAAGATCCTCTAGTTTCCTTGCCTGAATTGCAGGAAAGAAATGCAGTGAACTTTTCTAATTGAATTGTCATCCTCACCTCTGTGCCTAGGAATATCATGGAGGAGATTCTCTTAGAAGGTCTGATAAGGCACATGGAGGACAGGGAGGTGATCAAAGACAGCCACCATGGCTTTACTGGGGCAAATCCTGCCTGACCAACCTAGTAGGTTTCTATGAGGAAGTGACTATGTCAGTGGACAAGGCATGACCTATGGATGTGATCTATCTGGACTGCTTCAAGGCCTTTGACACGGTCCCACACAACATTGTACTTGTCAAGTTGGAGAGATACGGATTTGATGGGTGGACAGTTCAGTGGATAAGGAATTGTCTGGATGGCTGCATCCAGAGGGTTGTGGTCAATGGCTCAAAGTCCAGATGGAAAGCAGTGACAAGTGGTGTCCCTCAGGGGTCTGTACTGGGACCTGTACTGTTTATTTTTATCAATGATATAGACAAAGGGATCAAGTGCACCATCAGCAAGTTTGTAGATGATACTAAGCTGAGTGGTGCTGCCGATACACCAGAGGAAAGGGATGTCATCCAGAGGGACCTGGACAAGCTGGAGAGGTGGGCCCAGGTGAACCTCATGAGGTTCAACAAGAGCAAGTGCAGGGTCCTGCATCTAGACTGGAACAATCCCCACTATCAACACAGGCTGGGGGAGAAGATGATAGAGAGCAGCCCTGCAGAAAAGGACGTGGAGATGCTGGTAGAGGAGAAGCTGGACATGAGCAGCCAGTGTGTGCTTGCAGCCCAGAAGGCCAATCGCATCCTGGGCTGCATCAAAAGAGGCATGGCCAGCAGATTGAGAGAGGTGATTCTGCCACTTTGCTTTGGTGAGACCTCACCTGGAGTACCATGTCCAGTTCCGGAGCCCTTGGTACAGGAGAGACATGGACCTGATGGAGCAGGTCCAGAGGAGAGACAAGAAAATGATTAGAGAGCTGGACAACTCTCCTACAAAGACAGGCTGAGGGAGCTGGGATTGTTCAGCCTGGAGAAGAGAAGGCTCCAGGGAGACCTAATAGCAACCTTCCAGTACCTGAAGGGGGCCTACAGGAAGGAGGGAAAGGGCCTGTTTACAAAGGCCTGTACTGACAGGACAAGGGGCGATTGTTTTAAACTAGAGAAGAGTGGATTTAGATCGGATGTTACAAACAAGTCCTTTACCATGAGGGTGGTGGAACACTGGGACAGGTTGCCCAGGGAGGTAGTTGAGGACCCATCCTTGGATGTATTCAACGTCAGGCTTGATGAGGTTCTGAGTAACCTGCTCTAGTTGCGGATGTCCCTGGTCACTGCAGGGGGGTCAGACTAGATGTCCAGAGGTCCCTTCTGGTGCAAACCATTCTATGATTCTATGAAATTGTAATGTTATTTAGATATGGAGTGTAGCAAACAAAGTATATCAAAATCCTAATAATGGAAATACAGAGTGAAAATAGCATTAGGCAAATTAAAATGCAGCCTTTTTGAAGGGGTGAGATACAAAGACATTAAACAAAGAAGGTGGCTTATTAAGCATAGATGAGAAACTCCTGTCACTGTTTTTTATATATATCTATATATATCTCACACATATTTATATTGGTTAGGAATAACCTGGACAACTATATTCATTACTTGATTCTCAATTTTATTCTTTTAGGTTAGCTTGTTAAAATAATCTATTTTAATGCAGACTTAAGAGAACTAAGAAGCCATCTCTTAGATAACTTGACTCTGAAAACCTGATCCTAATAAATAATTTCTCCCAATAAGGTTAGGAAATTTCTTTACTCTTTGAAACAATTTATACCAAACAAGCTTCTCAATGAGCAACACTTAGTCCTGCCAGTTGGTTTGGTATTGCTCTGGAATAAAGCATATACAGAGAAATAAAGACAAGTCTAACAAAGTACTCATCATTGCTCATGTCCTCACAAATGAGTTAAACAGGGACTATTCTTAGCTTTGGATCACATTAGAGAGTGTAAAAGGAGACAGAAAAAAACCCCAAACAAACAAAAAAACAAACAAACAAAAACCAAACCAGACAGATTAGGAAAGCAAAGAAAGATAGATGTGACATACAGAATAATCAAGCATATGAAAAATATCACATGGATGGAAATACTGTATTACTGTATGATGGAAACAATTGCTGGGTCTGTACTTGATGCATTTTTAAACCCTTTTGAGAAATTAGAGAATTAGTTAATATACTTAAACAAGAAACAACTAGTTACCGAAATGTGAGTTGAAATGATTACATGATCTGTTAATATAAATATTTGAAAGAGAGAAGAGTAGGAATAGCATGTTTAGGAATTTGAAGTTCCTGAGATAGTGTTTAGAGAGCCTTTCACAAATTGCACACTAACACTGCTGGGGCCCTGCTATTGTTCGTAGCTCATACCATTAAATTCATATCAAAACAAACAAATTAACTAGCACAGCCATAAAATAAATGAACAACTGTTGTGGGACAAGTATCAACACTGGATGATAATAGACTACATCCAGGAATGGGAGTAACTACTTTTCAAGCAGCTGAACCATTAGTATTACAGATGTTTCAAATATACCTACATAATGTAGTATACTTGGTACAATTTTGTTCCAAACTCTGCTCTGCTGTTTGCTTGTTTTATAACTGTTATAGTGGTTGAAATTTAGGATTCATTTAGAACAAAACACACACACACACACAAAAACCCAACAAAACAAACAAAACCACCACCACCAAAAAAAAAAACTAACCAACCAACCAAAAAAAAAACCAAAACAGCAAACCAACACACCAAAACAACTCACAAGTATCAAGACTGTATTAAATATAAATCACACTGTAAAAACCTAATTACAGAAATTTACTATAACACTTTCAATGTAATGTTTGGTTTTGTTTTATAACTAACTGTATTTTTAGATAATTTACTTATGGTTGGTAGATTGTTTAATAAATGTTTTGTTAAATTCAAAAGGTAATAAGTTTCATGTATTTATGCATGAGCATCATTTAAAAAGCATTTAGTGATTCACTTATTACTGTCACTAACAAATACCTCTCCATAAATAAATACAATTCAAGTGCAAAACAGGCTTAGGATAGCAACTAGTCATTTATTTATCATATGTAAGCTATTAATAGGGTACAGTTGATGAAAAAAGTTCTTATTATGTTAGATGGGAAAAAGGATCTGTAGAATGGATGCAAAGCAGTATCTTTTAACTAAATATATAAAAATAAATGAGTAATGGAATAGATTCCCCCCATGCCCATGGAAATGGGCATGGATGGAAAGGAAACTCAGACATTGACAGTTATATGATGCTGCTGACTGGGTGCTGAATTCCTCATTGGAGCTGCACTGGGTTGAAGGCAAGAGCTAGGGCACTTCATTGGGTATTCTTTTAGTCCTTCTGCTTTCATGCAACATAAATGCTTTACTCAGGGCAGAGCAGGTGAAAGCACAATAGCTACAGAAGCAAGCTTGCGGAGAGCCCAGAGAGCAAGCTGGCTGATTGCGTTTTGAGCAGCTGTAGCTATGAATGCTCTGATCAGCAACAGTAGGAGGAAGGCCAGCTCTGAGCCATCAAGGGACTTTGGCAGTTGTGATTGCTGAACTAATTCCAACATGCCAATGAAGCGGCACATCAGGACTAAAAAGAGACTTTAAGGAATTTAATAGATTAGGGAGCAACTTTAGGTCCAGAAATAGATTTGGGGAGAAAAGCAGAAAAAACTTTTATGAAGATAAGTACAAATAGGTTTGGTTCATTTTCCTTCCTTTATGGAAACTGTTGATTTTTTTTTTTTTTTTTTAAATCAAGTGCTTTACATGGATTTCACAGAAGTAGGGGTCTGAAAATGAAAAACACTCCATGAGAGGAAGAGAACTTGTATGCACAAAGAGAGAAGAAAAATCCCAAACCCATAATAATTATTTTAATAGATTTTAATATCTTTTCAATTAATAGGGCATTAGTAAAAGAAACTGAGCACTATCTATCTGTAATTGTGTGAATAAAATGAGTATTTCTGAAAAGCCACAGATGTTTATATTTCCTTCTACATAATTAAATAATAGAGCAAAAATTAAAGCCCAAATAGGAATCCTCAAATGTACATATTTTAGAGGACAGAGAAATCAAATAGTTATTGTAATGCTAACTTTGAACAAAGACAACCTGGATTTGATTTCCTAATTGGCTTCAGGTGTCCTATTTAATCTTAAGTAAATCAAAGCTAGAATTCTAAAGGTATTCAACTACTGATTAGAGTAACTTTTACTAATCTCTCTGGAAAGAGAGATACGTGTCATCTGATTTTAGGCTTTTAATTTAAAGATGTGAAGTTCCTAATCTATCCATTTATGTAGTCAGTGGAAAGAGGTAGGCTCCCAGCAGAGGAGCTGTTACTAAGCAAGACATTTAGACTAAATCTCACAAAAGTAAGGGATGTCTGGCAGATATCACACCGAGTTAGATACTTTTGTACTTGAATCTTTCTCTACTCATGCATTTCTATCCTCATTTTTGTTGTGGCTTCCCCGTCAGATGAGACTATCTTTTCCTTATTTAACTTGCAGTAGTTTCCTGACAGTTAATTATACAGTGTTTATGCATCTGTTTAAAAGGAAGCAAAAAACTTAAGAAAACATTCAGTGGAAAGTGATAGAAATGGTCAAGTGTCTGAAGAAAAAAAAGAAAAGATAAATACAAGGATTAGTTGTGCTAAAATAAAGGATGAAATAGTGACTTATGAAATGTAGATGGAATAAGGAATAGTAAAGTAATTTAGAGAAAATATAGGTTTTTCATATTGTGATTAAATTGTGGAATCCATTGCCACTCAAAGTTGTTTTAAAAAGCAACCATAAACATAGCAGTTGCAAATCTGCTGCTTGAGGGCTTTAGAAAATCTGTAGCTATGAATCTATGAGCATATGCTAAAACATTACAACACCAGTGTAGTTTTTCCCCATGTATCCCTTGAGCAACTGTATTCGAGCTTACATGCACTCTAGCCCAGGCAGCTGTGACCAGGTGATATTGGTTAAATAAACCCACTTTATTTTGAGTTTATCACAGGCTAACAGCTCAAGCATAGTCATATCTAGCATAATAATTTATTTATTTGTCTGAGAACACTTAATCTATACCTACACTTTTAGAAATCAAATTATATTCAAACATTGCTAGTAAAGTATCTCTCTGTCCTTTCTACAAAGTTCATTCACCTCTCAGCATCAGACACCAGAGGGAACTGCATGAAATTTGAAGAAAAAATGGTACAGTATGCCCCATATATTAAAGCTGTTAATTTTGAAATGTTCAAAATTTACACTATGCTTAACTCCAGTCTGACTGAGGCGAACATGGGATCTAAAAAGGTAAAACAGGTTTTGATATCAGAATACAGGTAAATACTACAGCCTCTTGCTTCAGGCATAGCAGACAAGTGAACCAGCCAATAAGATGAGAGACAAACACTACTTCTTATTAAGAACACAGATATGAAAGATGTCATCAGGAACGATGTGGAGACTTGGTTGCTGGCTATGTGAAATGACAAAGTTCACAAGGCACTCAGTCACTCAATCCTTAGCATTTAAAAAGAGAAACTACACAAAAAAGTAACTCAGAAAGAAAGAAATGAGCATTTAAATATGTAAAATGCCTGCAGATGACATGGAGATTATTTAAAGATGTAACAACTAGACATAGATATTATAGAATTGTTTTGGTTGGAAGAGAACCATGTCCCTAATCACCACATATACACAGCTTTTAAATACCCTGAGGGTTGATGACTCCACCACCTCTCTGGGCAGCCTGTTCCAATGTTTTACAGCCTTTTTTGGTGAAGAAATTTTTCCTAATATCCAGCCTAAACTTTCCCTGGCACAAATTGAGGCCATTTCTTCCTGTCCTGTCACTTTTTACTTGGGACAACAGACCAATCCCCACATCACTACTGCCTCCTTTCAGGTAATTGTAGAGAGAGAATTGTATGTCTCCGCAGAGCCTCCTTTTCTCCAGGCTAAACCACCCCCACTCCTTCAGTCATGACTCACAAGATTTGTTCTCTAGACCTTTCACGAGTTTCACTACCCTTCTTTGGACACACACCAGCACCTCAATGTCTTTCTTATAGTGAGGGGCTCAAAACTGAACACAGTATTTGATGCGTGGCCTCAGTAGTGCTGAGTATAGGGGGACAATGACTTCCCTAGTCCTGCTGGACACACCGTTTCTGATACAAGCCAGGATGCCATTGACCTTCTTGGCTGCCTGGACTCTGCTGGCTCATGTTCAGTCAGCTATTCACCAATATCCCCAGGTCATTTTCTGCCAGGCAGCTTTCCAGCCACTCATCCTCAAGCCTGTAGCATTGCATGGGGTGGTTTTGACCCAAGTACAAAGCCTGGCACTTGGCCTTCTTGAACCTCATAACACTGGCCTCAGCCCATTGATGCAGATTGTCCAGATCCCTCTGTAGAGCCTTCCTATCTTCAAGCAGATCAATACACCCATCCAACTTGGTGGTGTCTGCAAATGTAAGGAGGGTTCCCTCAATACCCTCATCCCAATAATTGATAAAGATATTAATCAGAACTGTCCCATTACTGAGACCAAAGGTACACCTTTTGTGACCAGCTGCCACCATGATTTGTGACCCCCTTTTACCACAACTCTCTGGGCCCAGAAATCCAGTCAATTTTTTATCTAGTAAGACATATGCCCATCCAAGGCATGAGCAGCCACTTTCTCCAGGAGAATGCTGTGTGAAAAATAGTGTCAAAACCTTTACTAAATTCCCCAAGTTTATTTTCAGTGAGACTGATTTTATCCCTTTCTCCCTTCTAGTTTAAAGCTCTTTCAAGGAGCTCTGCCAACTCCTGTGCAAAAATCCTTTTCCCCCTTTGAGACACGGTGTACCCTGTATGTCACCAGCAGGCCACATGTTGTGTAAACCAACCCATGATCAATAAAACCAAAGTCTTGCTGGTGACACCACGTTCAGAGACAGGAATTGAGCTGATGGGTCTTCCTGTTTATTCCCTCATTGTTCCCTGTAACTGGAGGGATAGAGGAGAACACAACTTGTGCTCCTGATTCTTTAACAAACCATCCCAAGGCCCTGAAGTCTCTTTTGATTGCCCTCGTATTTCTTGCTGTGAGTTCACCACTGCCTACCTTAAAAGCCAAAAATTAATAATAATCTAAGGGCTGTACCAGAGTAAAAAGTTCTCACCGCATCTTTAACCTTGACCCCAGGGAGACAGTAGACTTCCCCAAGAAGTGGGTCTGGTCTGCATATTGAGCTTTCTGTTCCCTTCAGAAGGGAGTTACCTAATGACAATGACAGAATGGTAGGGTTTGTAAGAGAGAACATCTAGTCCAACCTTTCTGAGAGAGGAGGTTCACCTGGTTGCACAGGAACGCATCCAGACAGGTTTTGAAAGTCTCCTGAGAAGAAGACTCCGCAACCTCTTTGGGCTGCCTGTTCCAGTGCTCTGTCACCCTTATGGTAAAGAAGTTTTCCCTGATCTTGAGGTGAAACTTCCTGGGTTCCAGTTTGTGCCCATTTCCCCTTGTCCAGTCACTGGGCACCACTGAAAAGAGTCTGGCCCAAATGACCCATCTTTTTTTCTTTGTAGTTTTGATGGAGGGCACAGGTTAACTTAACTTTGGTGACACATCTAAGGTAGATGAATTATCATTCTTGTTATTATTGGGTTCCACATGCAAGGCCTCTTACCTGTCATGCAAGCGCACCTGGGAAGGTGGTGTTGCTGTTGAGGGGACACGCCTGCTGTGCTGTGCAGGAACTTGCTGCTATTGCCTCCTCTCCTTCTGGTCACTGTGTTCAGTCAGGTGGAGTCAGGAAAGGGAATCCCCCATGTTATGTATCTTGTATGACTGTTGAGCCTGTCTCAGGGAAGGCAGGCTGTGATAGCAGTGGTCAATCTCCCTCTTTCACTACATGATACTCCTCAACTACCTCCTGGAGCCTTGTCACTAAACAGAGGGGTTCCTCTACCTGGGCACGCCTCCCACAGGTGTGCTCACTGTTGCTGCCCTGCACCAGTGTGAGAGCCAGGCACAGTCTGCAGCCTGATGCCTGGGGGGGCTGAGTGCTTCCCCTGGAGCTCCATCTGGGAAGCTGCATCGTTCATGGTGGGTGCAGAGCTTAGAGAGGCCATGGTTTTCTGATGGATGGAAACTATCCCTCGCTGGTCAGAGATGGCAGAGATTTCAGCACCCTTCTTCATGAGCTGTTGCATGAATAGCCATGTCATTCTCTGTCTGATGCACTGTGCTCTGTCTGCCTGCTCAGGTCACTGTGCTCCCCAGGAGATTCTTTTATAGGCATGGTTGCCATTGCCCTGGCAATGCCCTGGCCTTGTCAGCCTTTCCTGTGAGATCTGCCAGTCCCTGGCCAATCTCTTTGCTCCCCTGGCACTTACCCATCAAAGGAAAACCTCAGGAAACCCCCTATACGCTGAGATCTACCACTTTGCTGCAGGCTGTATTGACTCATGCTTCCTCTTTACTACTTCCTTTCAATTCTCCCCTTTCTATTCCCCAGAAGAAAAAAAAAAAAGTTGAAGATGACACTACTAAATATCAGAAAGATATATTCAAGAAAATATAGGAAAGGAAAATATGTAGCAACTTAATCTCTAACAGTTTACATATAATATCACAGAAGGATATGTCAAAGGTCTGAGGAGCACCTTACGAGTTTGTATGCCTTTAATAATAAAAGCCTCTCATACTGGAACCTATTAAACTGAATGCTAGGAGAGCTGATGATCAAGAGATGAAAGGACTAATCAGTGAAGCTAAGGATATTGCAGAAAGGCTAAAGTAATTATTTGTATCAATATTCCTAGTGGTGGCAAGACCATTCTCACATCAAACCTGGGTAGAGATCTACTGTAACAGAAAAGGCTCAGAAAGTTTAAAACAACTAAAATCCATACAAAACACAAAAAACTCTCAATAAATTGAACAGCAGTTGATCAATAGGTTCAGAGAGTTCTGCAGCAATTTGATGTCTCTGTTCAGTCATAATGTATGGTTAAATATAAATTCTTATGTGTAAACAAACTTGGTGTAAAATGAATGGAAGATGGCAAATAACCACATTAGTATTTAAGCACATTTTCTGAGCTGAACCTGCCAAGTGAAGCTATGAAAACCCGATTTCCACACCAACCTAGAAGTTATAACAGTACAGGAGTACTCCAACATCAGAGTTTTAACAGTACAGACATCCTAACAGAGTTCTGTCATACTAGGGGGACGTAACATTGGGATGTGACACTTCACAGTGTATTTCTTCCAGTGTTCCAGCAAGCATTTTCATCTGGGTTATGGAGTTGATATAGCATGCCTGGCCTTCTTAAAGATTGTGGTAAGATACTTCACCAAGAAAAATAAAGCCATTAAAGTGTCGTAAAATATAAAAGAAATTCAACTTTGAAATTAATGCTGATCAAAAGATAGAAAGCAAAGGACTGGAATAAGTAGACAGTTTTTACACAGAGAAGAGATTAACTGTGTTGATATCCTTCCATGTATTTTGTGTGAATCCAAGATAAAGAGTATCAAAAGGGATTAGGTAAAGACACAAAACAGATCAAAATTAATATTGAGAATAACAGCTCACATGAAATGCATACTTCAGGAACCCTCCAGTAAACTACTGATTTCCAGATACAAGTAGTCCTTGCATTAATTGTTTCTTCTGTAGTTTTCCTTGACATTTCCAGTTGCCATTCATGAAAATGAGCTACTGAGATGGACTTTGGCCTAGAGCATGGTTGCAGTTAAATTTTATAAAGTGTATAGTGTGAATGGAAAACAAGATCACTGCAAATCTAATGTCTAAAACTTTGTATTCACATTTGCTTTTTTAAAGAATAAGAACTTTCACTTCTGCGTGTAATATTAATAAATTCCTCAAGTGTGTGATCCCTTGATGTGATCTTCAGAAAGTATATTAAAAGAAACAAGTGAGCTAGCTCATCCAACTACTAAAAGGTTTTCTTAATTCATGTATATTGTGAAATATCACTGTTAAACCAGTATCATATAACACATGCACTGAATCTTTCATGGCTGAAACCTACAGAATTGCAAATAATTTTACATCCCAAATAAAAAATCATTTCAATTAACTTCAAAAACAGGCTGATGTTAATAATTTTTAAATATTATATCAAGTCACAAATCCACGTCTTTTTGAAAAATTTCAAACATCTCATCGAAACAAAAACATTTCTAGAGATTGCTTCTATTACTTCTATTCAGATTTGAACAGCTAGGTATTTGCTACACAGAGATGTCAGTGGATAAGAAGTTATAATCAGCTTCTGAGTTTATAGCTGCAGCTATAAAGTTATTAGTGTCACTCACTAAGCAGCTAAGCTGGCTGTCCTGCAGCAGTAATGTGCTATGATCACTTTAATACAAATAGGTCCGTATCTGTGTAACAGTGCTACTATGTAGCTTATATAAATGAACACCATTTTACTCATATATTGCATCAGAAACATCCATGTTGCTGATCCACATGTATTCTATACACTAAACTTTGTTCAAGGAAAGTGGAAAAATAGTACTTGTACTTCAGCCTCTGAACCTAATCAATACCTATAATAGTGACAAAACAATGTTTACCCAGTACAACTTTACCCATACATCTTCCAGCAGAACAGAAATCATACCTTTTGACAGCCTGACATTACTGAAATCACTAGCAAAACCTTTTTTTTGCTGTTGACACCAGAAAGGAAATAAATTTCCTAAAGTAGATTTATATAGGTATAAAATAATCACACTGTGACTGTATCTGTGCAATCACTTTACTAACTGTAAAATATTTAAATAACTTTAATAAAACCAAAATCAACAGCAAGAGATTCTTTAGCTATTTCCAGGTCCACTGAGAAGTGTTCAGGTGATTTTAAACAATTTTTTTTGTCACATCAACTATATTTCTGTGCTTCCCTTTTGATAATCTCTTGAATTCATCTGGCATAAGTGAAAGAACTCCTAAATGCCTTCTAAAGACACATATTTTAGGAAAGATAGAACAGCAAGATGAGGCAGTGGAATTGCTCTTTACGTTCATGAGAAACTGGAATGCATTGAGCTCTTTCAGGGTGGGGGGGTGTGTGTGAAGAACATGTTGAAAGCTTATAGGTGAGAATTATGGGGCACACAAATATAAGTGAAAATGTTGTGGGTGTCCACTACAGACTGCCAAACCAGGAAGCTGTTGACAAGACCTTTTACGGGCACCTGGAAGTAGCCTTAAGATCACATGCCCTAGTGGTCATAGAAACATAGAAATGTCTGGGTTGGAAGGGACCTCTAGAGGTCATCTGGTCCAACCTCCCTGCTGAGAGCAGGGACATCCTCAACTTGAGCAGGTTGCTCAGAGCTCCATCAAATCCCACCTTGAATGTCTCCAGGGATGGGGCCTCAACCACCTCCCTGGGCAATCCGTTCCAGTGCTCCGCCACTCTCTTGGTAAAGAACTTCCTCCTTATTTCTAATCTAAATCCACTCCTTTCTCATTTAAAACCATTGCCCCTCATCCTTTCACTTCAGGCCTTTGTAAACAGGCTGTCTCCAGTCTTTTTATAAACTCCCTTCAGGTACTGGAAGGTGGCTGTTGGGTCTCCTCAAAGCCTTCTCTTCTTCAAGCTGAGAAATCCCAGCTCCCTCAGCCTGTCCTTGTAAGAAAGGTGATCCAGCCCCCTGATCATCTTCATGGCCCTCCTCTGGACCTGCTCCATCAGGTCCATGTCCTTCCTGTGTCCTTCCATGTGACTTCACCCTGATATTTGTTGAAAGGCTACACCGTGAGGTACGCTCAGTCCAGAATGCTCTTGCAATGCATAGATGATAACGTCCTGATGCAGGTATTGAAAGCGCCAATGAGGAAGGCTGCCCAGCAAGGTTGTGGAGTCTCCTTCTCTAGAGACTTCCAAGACCTGCCTTGATCTGTTCCTCTGTGGCATGCCCTAGGTGCTCCTGCATTGTCAGGGGCGTTGGTCTTGATCTCCAGAGGTCCCTTCCAACCCCTACCCATTCTATGATATTAAGATTGAATTGATCACTCTGGTCTTCATACATCCTGACAAAGAAATAAATACCCTCATTATTTAACATTGAGGCTTGTAGGAGCTGTAGGCCCTGAACTGATTCCCAGGTGTCTCCAGTTTGATATCATTCTCCACTAGTTTATTGGTTACACCTTTTAAATCCAATTTATTTTGATTTTTCCCTCTAGGTTAAGACAGAGATAGATTTTTCTACCACCTTTTCAATAGATACCTCAAATGATCAACAGTTAGGGAAAATATTGAATCTCTGAACCTTTTTATTTATTTAGGGGGTGACAGCTATTTAATCTTCCTCAATATGTTGCAAAGGAGACAAATCAATCAGAAAGATGAACTTCTATGAGTATGGGTAATGTTTAAAAAAAGCATTCACTGTCCCCTACCACCTTTAGATGGTAACTTTTGGTAATGTCTTGATTTCTTGGGCAACTTTCACTCTGTGGGGCCCTATCTCTAAAGTAGAAAATAAATGCAAGGGTCTGAAATGGAAAAAAAACCTCAGCAGCATAAGAATTCTTGCTTCTTACAGAAGAAAATAATCACAACTTTCAAACAAAAATAATAGCTTTGAATGACTATTTTCATAAAAGACACGATGACCTTATTTCTTTCAGATAAATTGAATACAGAATGTCAACTTAAAAAGAACCAGACCTTGAAGAGTCCATAAATACTTTAGCGTAACCTAAGCTATCATGTTAAAGTGCTGTAATTAAACCTCAGTCATTCAAAAGTATGTCTGAATAGTGCCTAACTGGTCCCTCAAGGATGTTGACCACGCAGGGATCTCTTGGTGAGGCAGAACTGACAGTGACATTAAAATGTCTTTATTCTGCTGCTCAGTGTGGGAGAGATGAGCACTGTGGGATGAGGGAAACAACCAACTAATGTGTCAAGATTTTAGAACAGTACCAAACTACCTTCAATCAACTATGATAAACCAGACGGAATAAGCTCTGGAGCTCGTTTAAAAGACATCTCAAGTCACTGCCTTTTCCTACACAGAAATCCCATGTCCGTGTCTAACAAGGAATTATTTTGCACTATGTATTGTATTCCTTACTCAGATTTCACCCCATGCTTTCAGTCATGGAAACCCAGAGACAAATGAGTGTTTCCAACACATTTCATAATTATTCACATATTTCTTTCCTCAGATCATTAACTGTATTAAGGGTTGCACCATCTATTCCATTTATCATTTCTGCTTAAATTGATAAAAGAAACAAAAAATTCCAATTGAATGTAGAACTTTAAAAGAGAATCATGCAGTCAATAAATGTTTCGTCCAACTCCAGGTCTTCTCAAAGAGTGAAGTAAATGCAAGTAAAAAAAAAAAATAAAATAATCTTTATGGTCTCAAATCTTAAACTAAGCTTTTACAACTCTGAGTTGTTTTGTTTTTTTTTTTTCCTCTCTAGGTCAGTCTGGCCTTCAGATTTAGTTCAGCTGATTATAGAACTATGAATTTAATAGAATATTGACAATTCAGCTTAAAAGTTCAAATGTAAAGTGGAATAATGTGAAACTGGACAAGTACATTTTTATAGCATTTTAAAGTCCACAAAAGAAAGCTCCTCTGATCAGCCCCCTGTTTTTAAAGGTGCTTTGAAGAAGACCTGCTAGAGCATGAACTGCTGATGCACTCATTGGCATTCTGGAAAGTAAAATAACAAATAACCGTCCTCTGCTGATGTTTTTTTCATCCCATCTCTGTGGATTCTTTCCACTTTGGGCCTCATTTTATATATTCTTTGAAGAATGACATCCATTTGAATGATAACTTTACCCTTTGATAGTCTAATCCTTCCAAATACACTCAAGATTTCACACACCTCAACGATCCTCCAAGGGACAAACTGAAGAATAAAAGATACTGCTTGAACAAGAATGCACAGTGGCAAATGTTGACATCATTTGTCAGAGCTTCCTCTATCACAAGAAGATATTTCTTGAGAAGCTGTTGTGCCATGTTATTAACCTCATAAGCTTAACATTCTTTATAAGCTTTAGATTTCATGCCTGGATGGAATTAACCCCACTACCATAATCTGCTCTGCTAGTTACACAGGTAGTATTATTTTACACCATCAGAATCAGGGACAAAACCCCCAAACATTTGTTTCATCTTCCCTACTTGATTCATACCAACAGAAAAAGTGTTCTCTATGACGACTTTGTTGCTAAAGCAGCATGTAATTCATAACTGATTACCTTATAGAAACTCAGTTTATTCCCACATAGAGCCAGGTTGTGCCTCCCTAGGATAATTTACTGTGGAATATCTTGGACTAAATACCCCCAGAGGACATGGAAGCTTTGCCTGTGCTAGTTTACTCTGTCAGATGGAACTTTTAAATATTTATTACACATTCACTATATCCTTGCTGCAATGAAAAAAATCCTAAGCATTTCACTATGAATGAGCTACTCACCTAATATTGGGCACAAAAAAAAATGTACAAATATCTCAGAGTTATTAATCTGAGCATTAAAGAGCTAAGTTTATGTGATACTAAAAAAAATGGCAGTAACAAAACACTACAATAACTTAGCAGTTTTTTTGCATTTCTTCTTTGCACGAGACATTTGTGATTAGATGATCATATATCTCATAGGCAGCCATTAAGTGTTGACCTAACTGATGCTATATTTTTAATTTGAAGGGTATACAAAAAGGATATCGTAAACCACTTGCCCTTATAAAAGTATGAAACTTTTGAGGCTGGTTATGTTAACCTCAAATTCTATAAAAACAACATTAAATGGTTGACATGAAAAAGAGAAAAATCTCCATTAATATTTTTTAAATGTTCACGTTTTAAAAAGAGTGTGAATAAAGTACTATTATAAAATAAATACAAGCAGTTGCTACCCCTAGAAGGCAATACAGTCAATGGGTTAACACAAGGGCAGACTGAGTATACTGCAGAACAGTTTCTCTTTCCCATAGGTGAATGCAGTATTTAGCAAAGTTATGTAAACCAAAAAAGGTAAATGCAGATAGGCCCTGAGGCTTAATTCATAGTTTACTGGAGAAGAAAATAGTTCAACTAAAGAGGGATAGCTTGTTTAGCAGGTGGCTAACCAGCATGATCCCAGAAATAACCACAAACATTTCTATTTGTAATTTCTATCTCAATTGTAGTTTTAAATACCTTGGAAGTCAAACAAGACAAAGTGAATTCATACTTCATGGGATGGCAATCTCTAGCTGATCAGTGTGGCATTACAAAGCATTGGGATATGATCTAGGAACATTGTTATGTATCTTTCAACAGAAATTTTGAAAATTAAAGTCATGATTCTTTGATTCCTTAGGGGCCTAATTTACAGTTGCAGATCCAGACTGACTTGGCAGTGACTTCTCTTTCATTACCATATCAGAAATTTATGTAGCAACAGCTGTGGAAGAACAAAATAAAATAGAAAAGTTTGCAATGAATGTATTTATACGCATAGGCACACACAAGCATGTACATAACCATTGTTGCCATCATAATGAGCACTTCTATTAGAGAAATGATTGACATAAAAACTAGGCCTTCATATGTATGAATCAATTTTGATCTTTAACTGAATGCTCACTGGTAAAGTAAAAATTCTCTTTGGTGGAATATTTTGTAGTTTTGAAATGTAATTTCATTACCCAAAGAATGAATCATTTACAGAAACACTAATATACTTTGATATATTTTTAAGCACATTACATTAAAAGCATCAGTACTTTCATAAGTTTTATATGCAAGTTGTTGCCCTAGATAGACATAACCGGAGTAGTGAACCATTAGAATGCTGTCTGTTACTGCACTGGCATCAGACTAAAAGTATCAAAACATAGCTATTCAATCCCTGAATATGCAACCTGTTATAGCTACAATTTATCTGGAGGTTAAAAAAAACAACAAACCTTTGAGGACAGTTAGAAAAAAAATACATATGGCTATAGATGGAACTAACTAGGTTACTTTCTCATCTATTCAGTAAGGACTTTTGAATGAACTCTGTCAGTGTCAGACAGCAAATTTGGATTTAGCGCAGATAGTCATAGGCTTTTCACAGGACCCTTGGCCCTACCAGTTAACACTTTGGGACTGTTGGATACCTGAATAACCTAGCATTAACAGTAAAACACATCTTTTAATACACTATGTTCCTTAGTCTTAGTGGAAACTCAAGATTGAGTTAAAGTGTGGCTTGAAAACATGGTCACATGAGTTTTCAACATATAAATAATTTTAAAATGTTAAAATATGACAAACATATCTGAAAATGTTTTCCCTAACTTGTACAGTATTTGCAGACTCTAGAACTTTAGTTAGCTTGTGCCGGTCCTAACCTAAAAGTCCATCGTAGCACAGAAGACAGCAAATACCAGCATAAGGTAGATCTTCACTGACATTAGTAATTCTGTATCACAGCTTATCAACCTGCAGGTAGAACTTTTACAACAGGATGCTGATAGGAACCCTATCTATTAAAGGTACCCTATTAGTACTTTCTAAAGACCCAATAAACAAAACAAGACAAAGAACCACAAGTAAATGTCTGTATGAATGAAAAAATGGATACTGTAAAACAAGTCTCAGGTAAAGTAGAATTCAGAGCTTTTAAAAATGGCATTCAATGTGTAATGGGAAAAGATGTTAGAGAGCGGTTTGACCTGGACCCGTTTCATTTTTTTTGTTAAAACATAACAAATTTAGCCTTGTTTTCCAGTCCAGGAAAATATGGGGATCTCATTCATTCTTTCCTGTTGCTTTGAGGCAATACAGCCAAAGTTAAGAATCTCTAAAAAGTTCCCAAAGAATGGGCAGAACTTATGGT
The DNA here is from genome assembly GCA_027560015.1 of Chloroceryle amazona. NCBI lineage: Eukaryota > Metazoa > Chordata > Aves > Coraciiformes > Cerylidae > Chloroceryle > Chloroceryle amazona. Next base: position 29,724 of record JANHFX010022028.1, on the reverse strand, counting down.
GATTTTTGTTCAGTTAATGTGTATTTTGACAAGAACAATGAGGGTGGTAGGCAAAGAAGAATGCTGCCCAGTTTGACCTTCATCAGCTGAACAAGGTCTCTTCTGAGTCACTGAGCATGGTGGAAATGACATGGTGGTCTCAGATAGGGGAGAGGGCATCTGGAACCTGCAGACAGATGAAGACTGTCTGAGACTAATAAGGATCAATGCAGGATCTGAATCATAGCTGGAATCATACTTATTTCCAAGAAATACCAGTGCAACTATTGATTTATGAAGAGCTTCAGCAGTTAAAAAGTGGAAGAATCAGACTGATTTTTAAAGAATGTAATAAATATGTCCCACAAAATATTGAAAGCTAATGGTAAAACATGACTTACTAAATATAGGTATTTCAAAATCTTGTAGGTTCATGGAATTCTCATCTATAATAAAACCAAAAATTGAACAGGTGTTAAAAATATATATCACAATGAAATCAAATGAGACTGGAAATGCTAGTGCTCAATTGCAAACTGCATTTCAACAGCTGCTAATTTTCAAGTATTTCAGCTCTGTGTTTCTGAGATGCTTTCACCATAGTAAAGTTTGCACTCCTGGCTTTGTTATCCTTCAAGGACTGAAAGCAGGAAATTATTAAAATTATCATTGTTTTTACAGCTCTGCCTCATAGAAAATGCAGGAAAAAGTTGACAAATAAATAAATAAATAATTCCAACTCAGATGCTAGTATTTTTTTTTTCATTTTAATACAATAGAAATTCTACCTTATGAACAAGAATATGAAAAAGTCTCAGAAACAGCAAAAGTTAGGACATAATTTAATTATTTTGACTTAATACAAAGATGGATTAGACTAAGCATTGGAGTAATCAAATATAATAAAACGTGTCATAAAACTAAGGAGTATACCAAACTCTCTCTCCATGCTTCTCTTACTCCTCTGGAAGGCAAAAGACAGCTGCTTGGAATATACTCTTTGTAAGGGAAACACTCTACTTTGGCACAAGCACCAAAACAAATTGGAATGGTATTACTAACGTGAAGAGAGAACAATCTCTGTTCTCTCTAATATGCCTTACTAACACACCATGAACTCATGCCAAGATGCCCAGTTCCTTCTAATTTCAGTGGGAACGAGTCACAGCGTGAAAGTCTGAGGTACAAATGCAAAAGGATTGCCATCTGGCTTGTGAAAGTATTGAAAGTATCTTTGACCTTCAAAAGCAAATGTGGTAATAGTTGTGAAAAGAAGAAACAGTTCTGAAAAATTTTAGGGAAATTTTGAGGACTTTAACAATAAACTAATACTTTTTCTTTTTTTAAAGGTAAGTTAAATTTACATTATATATAAAAACAGTTAAAGTAGTATTGAATGATTTGTAACATCAGATTTCTCACACCTAGTAACACTACCATAACTGTGGATTTATATAACTGATAGACATTTCCTTAGATTTATATCATTGATATACGTTTGCAAGGTTTGAACCGTGACAATGCCTTTATTCCTATAAACTCTGCTATGCAAAATATGAAGTAATTCATGTGTTTTTTATGACAAATATATTTCATTACAGAAAGCAATTCACCCACAGTAATTCACAGTCTGGCAGTACCCAGGTCTCTCCACTGACTGGAGGAACACCTAGGATAACTAATTTCCTGTCTTGAATGCCTCAGTTTAGAAAGATGAATCTGTGCCTGTATCACATGTACATCCCCTGCAGGCTACATAAAAAAAAAAAAAAAAAGGTAAAATCTTAAACTAGGTTTCCTAATATAGTTCACGGAGTTAGGATGGTAAGCCAAGTCTCCCTACTTCCTACCTAGCTTTTACATGACTAACAAAGAGTATTGTTTGGATTCATAGTCTGATCTCAGCTTTGTGCATTCCTTGCTACCTTTATCAGCCAACATAGCATTATGTAACCACTTCTTCATGTCATTAGGCAGGGTCATGGTCCACACACTGCAGGAACCCATCCATGTGCTTTGTCCAACCTGTGCCCCTCGACTTTGCACTTCAACAGCATTAAGAGCACAAAGTGATCTCAAAAGTCTATGACAGAAGAAGAAAAAAAAAGAAAAAAAAAAAATGTACACACTTGACTGTTTCTCCTTACAACTAAAATTGCTTTTCTGCCTCACTTGAGTAAGATGAAGAAACTAATGACATTAGCCCTGTCACTTTGACAAGGAGTAAACACAATTATATGTGCAGAAAACCAAGCAGGCTAACAGAACTAAAACTGTTGGACTTAGATGTCATCCTCATTCCAAATACTGTCTCCTAAATTCATGCTGCATGCTTACTGGTCATATTTAGTAACAAATTACCTGTATGGTCCAATGAAGACAATTAAATTGCTAAGTACTATCAATGCTAGAGCATGTTAAGTCTTTTGGAAATTACAGAAAAGTATTTAAAACCCTAACATCTCATTCCTAAAACAGCTGGCTTAATTCTCCCTGTTTATTCACTATTTCCATTTTCTTCAAATATTTATTTTCTTTAAACAACAAATTTTGAATTAAAAATGGTAGCAGAAAGGAACTCTGAAAAATCACATGAGAATATCCACAGTAGCATTTTAATTGAATAAAACGGACTTGAATACTAATTGCTGTATAGTAAATACAAAACACATACACCATTCACCCGAGGTGATTTTTAATTGCAAAAGTGGCAGTAACCACTCAGTTATACTAGAAGTATGGAACAGAAGTAGTCATACTTTAAAAAAAAAAAACCTTGGTGATAAAACAATTCATAGGGAATACAGGAAGTATTAAGATTTTTAGTGAATATACATTAAAAAAAATTGCTCCTTGCACCTGCTTTCTGTCTTTCATTATATTAGTTTTTGTATGACACTTCTTTCTGGAAACACAGGAAACTTCCAAGGAACTACTACACTGAGGCTAATAACTATCACTGAAACTTCTAAATGACGTATATCTTTGTTATGGTCCCACCAATGGCACCTGTTAACAGTGGGATGATACAGCTGTTTAAACAATAGGCCATAGCATTTGGTAAACTCTGCCTAAACCAGAGAAACTAACATTACCTGTGAAAACAGCTCAGGTCTATCTGCTCTGTCTCATGGATCCAGAGAAGTTTACTTATTACCTAATCTCTTAATCCAGAAATGTGATTGAAGCATATTACATTGTGACACTCATGGCCAGAGAAATATGTTCCAAAATCCCTCCTAGACTTGCATGTTGTGCTGCAGTTGTCCAAATATTTCATCATACTTTCAGTTTCAGACTCTGAGGAAAAATTCCCTTAAGTTTTCAAAAATTTCTGTTTTTTCTTTGTTGAATTCTAGGATTAAAACATTTATCAGGGTAAGCTTTCAAAACCTTATAGATGCAGTTAAAAACTTTATATAGTTTATAAAGTCAGTCCCACTAAGTTTAATTTAATTCATAACAGTAAGGGCCACAAAACTGTCTCAGTATTGCATGAGAGCTACTCTATGAAGAGGAAGATACAATTAATTAGCAATAGGGGAAAAGCAGTTAGGGCACATGTTTCATTCTTAATGTTTTTCTATAGCACAGTGATAGCTATCTCATTCTTCTGCCATATGGGCATCCTCTTTGAAATGGGCAGTCAATCCGGTACACACTGTTCAAAGGAGATTTGACAAGGGCATTTGGTACTGAGGTCACTATGCCCTTCACACTCTACAGTTAGTCTCCTTCACAAACTGTGCCTTTTTTGTTCCCAATCACTAACTAGATGGCTGTATATAACTCATCTCCTCTGGAAGTCCTCAAAAAACCCCAACCAACCAACAACCAAAAACCTTCCACGGTTTCTAAATGTATAGTACTTTTTATTCTGTAATTAAGTAGTAATTTACGATACCAAGACCATAAGGAGGAAGGATGTTTCATCTTTCATCATACATATGTTAACAACCTGCCCCAAATATATTACAGTGAGGAGGAAAGCTATAGCTGTATTTGGAGAAGCTACATGAAAAATTGTCTATTTCTATGTTAGCTACCCGTGGGGGGCAGAGAAGACAAAGGATTAATCTCCTTCAGTCTTCAATATTAGAAACATTTTACAAAACATTTTACTGGTAAAGGATTATACGTGGTGTATATCTGCTTATTAAATGAAAGCATTAAAAGCAAAACTGTAATATACATCAACAAATCCAAAAATATTAAAATTAATCATGTGAGAACTACCAAAGCCCAGATAATCGTTTCATCTTACACTAAGTATTCTAGTTCAGTGTCCTGTAAGTGTTTATCATGCATGTTTGAAAATCATGCAACCTCCTCCCCTCCCCAAATGTTTTATGCAATGGAGCAACTAAATGACTTTACCTTTGGTATTAGAATAAGCTTCAATAGCTTTCAGAAAATATATCATATACTGTTTTGTTTCTAACTCTCCACAAAAACTCAGGGCACATACATTGCTGGAAATTTTATTGTGCATCTGAAACAGCCATTGCTTCTACTTAAAGCTGATGGTTTTCCATGTACAAAAATAACATTTAATTATACTGGGTTTAGACTATGCCTACACTAGGACTCTGGAAGATTCCCGCCTCTAAGAGGAATGTTGACATTGCAAATTCATACAAAGACTGGCTTTATTTCAAATAACCACAAATGATATGAAAAGAAGTGATGCCTTAAAAAATTGCTATCATCTCTTAATTATTTCACATTGAATAAACAGGTAAACTTGATGAGGGAGGAGTCAGAGAATGATGACTTTCTGTGGACCTTCAAAATTCATGGGTGCACACAAATACAGACTCACTCTTAACTCTCATGAAAATATTAAGCAACTCTCCTAATTTCTGTGGTTTCACTAAGGGTAACGTTAATACATGACCTGGATTCCTTAGGTTTTAGTTTTCTTCCTAGCTTTCTCCAGTATTTTTAGATACAACTCTAAATGCATATGTACATATGTATGTTTGTGTCACATGTAATGGCAAAGATCACTGATTTATCCTAGGTATGCCACAATAAGCTATTATTATATATATGAGATAAATAGCATTGTAATACATTCTAACAATCAACATTACACATGAACCTCTCCCTTTTTAGAAATAATCTGAGAAGCTAATGAAATGAAAGCATAAATTTGTAATTCAAAGGTTTGAGGAAGAGTAGCTAAAAGAACTTTTAAATGTTAATGCTTTTAGCAACTACTGACATACTACTATGTTACGTTTTATCATAGTCATTGTCAAGATGACTAGGATTTATTTCTTCTTAAAAAAAAGTGCACTTTATGCAGAGAGAGTATGGTGATGCTTTTGATTCCTGACAGTTTCTTATTCTACAGCAGAAACATACATGGAAAAAAAACATATTCATTAAACATGATGATACATTATTGCCACATGACAAAATATCCACAGTATTCACTGAAAGGATATGCAAAAAAGGCAAATAAAACTTGATTGCATGGCTTAAATTACCTGAGTTGCAAGTCATCTTTCCAACTCATGAAAAATACTAATCATTCCTTTAAATTAAATATTTAAGTGTTCTTCATAATTGAAAAGCAATGAGATCATCACTGGGTTCCAACAAGGCAAAAGTTAAACAGAGTATTACTTGACAATGGAAAATGTTAGGTGTACTGCAGTGTGTCTTCTGTTGCCAAATCACAGAATATTTATCCTAAAACATTGCCTAAAAGTAGTTCTTGAGCCTCTCCTCCAAGTCTTGACATGTTCACACAAACATTTAAAACCCAGATGTCAGGGATATTTTGGGTCTTCTGCAACTTTATTTTCACAGGGACATAGCTTGTGGTTTCTACATCTTCATCTGCAAGTATATATTGGTTATATGTTGGAAAGATATGAGAGTAGAACGTAGTCACTACGCTCATATCAACCACAATAGAGAAATTTTCAATTTGGTGTGACAAAACAAGAACATACAAATTCATTTTCAAAAATATTTACCAAGAGGGAAAGGGAAACAGTGGAAATAATTCTTGGTGGAGACAAAGCCAAAAAAAAAAAAAAAAAAAAGAAAAATTTGATGGATTAAAAAAAAAAAAAATCAGAGAAACTTAACAATTTGTATTTTTTTTCCTCAGTCTCTACAACTACTTCAGCTAAATAAAAACCCATCAAACAAAAGTTTACAACAGATCACATCCTTCCTAGTTTCTCTAAAGTGCAAAAGAATTCCTAAATGCTTGTGCTGGTTCATTCACTCTCCTTGTCATGCATCATCACAGTCATCTAGAGGATTCTTCCATTTTCAGTCACTCCTGTATCTACCCCTTCCAAAAATCCCCTAATCCCCCCCAAAAAATCACCCTACTTCCCCCAACTTATTTCAAGATTTTTTTTTTCAGTCATAATGACCAAATAATTTTTTCTTCTTCTATGCTTTGTGCTCTTAGATTGTCATAGAGTAATCAATATTCCATTGATTAGTGCAACATACTTCTATTAATATCAGTGCTGTGCTACACAGACACATATATGTGCCTCCGGAAAATCTAATTCCACTGTTAGAAGCAGCATAAACATTGAAAAAGGGAAAAAAACCCTTATCTTTTGTAGTGCTACATAGTCAGACAAATTTTGTTAGTGAAAAAGGCATGTCATTTATAAGACAAAGAATATGAAGTAGTTAGCTCCTTTGAAATGGAAAATCCTATAAAAATTATAAATATTATTTCCATTAAAATTAATATTATATAAAATAGTGTAAAGCTGCACAAATAAAACTTCCCAAATACCAGGTGACTCCATTTATTACCAACTTCCAATTAGTCTAATTTAATAATTTAAGTAGGAATATTTGAGAAGCTTAAAATATCTTGACCAAAGTTAACCTTAAGCATGGTTAAGATGACCTGCATTAGAAGGTCTTCAGTACGAAACTCCAGAACTGAACACAATGTGAATGTGACAACTGTAATTTGAATTAATTCAGAATGAATTTGAGCAAAAGACCTCACAAGTCATACCAACTTAGTTTAAAAATTAAGGTTTCTCAGGAAGGGTTAAAGCAAACTCTGGTCTTTCCTTCAGGAAGTCTCCCTTTATAAAGTATTGAGAAAGTCACCATCATCTAGACCACACTTAGCATTATCAGTGCCTATATTGACTTCAGAAAAACGAAAGAGAAAAAAAAAAAAAATCAAGCCCGATTTCAGACACAGAAAATACAACATATAATTCTGTAAAGTGGCAGCTAATTTCTTCAGGGCACTAGCCCAAGATTATTTTACCAACCTAAAGCTCAGACAGAAACTTCTGTAGTGAGCCACCAAACTCTTGGAAAGTAATGTTAGAGTGTGAATGCTGACTTTTAGGACAGTATCTTCAGTAAGGCCACAAAATATTATTTTGATGAAGGGTGTTTAGCTCTGCATAGATATGGAAGTGTTCACCACTAAACTGACATGCTTCTGTAAATGTAAATCATTACATTGAGTATATACACACCATATTTAAAGAACGGTTTTTAACAAAACTCATTCTTGACAAAAAGATCCATTTTGTCACAGATCAGTCATAATCTGTCAAGGATTGTTTTCTTCCTCAGCCTTTATCTGTTTGAATGACAAAAATTAATTTCAGAACCTGCTGCAGAAAATTCAGTCATTATAACTGACGTTTTGAATTAACAACCCGCATCAAGAAGCAAAAAATATTTGTAGATAAAGATACTTAAAATTTATGAAAGTGTAGATAACATACAAACTCCAAACTCATTACTCTGTTTAAGTTCCCAAAATGGACAAGCAGTTTTTGTTAGATTACTTGAAGGATCTGCTGCCATATTCATCTTATTCTATAAATTAAATGAGCAATGTAATAGTGAAAAACATTACCTTGATTTAAGCAAAAAATAGTTATTAAAGATCTTTTCCTTAGGTTACTGAATGCTACCTTTTTGATTGTATATCCAAAGGTTCAGAATATTATTCTATACTACATACTGACAATTTCTATGAAGTCCCTTTTCCTTCCTCCTTCCTATTGACCTCACCCACAACCTTGGATTCACTCTAGACTTAAGTCTTAGCAAAGACATCTTAGCAGCCTCAGGCGGAAGACCGCTGAGAGGTAGGCCCATCGTAATGCAATCAATAACAGACTGCCAAACATAACAGATATCTCAGACCAGGCACTAGACTTTATAACTAGTCTCCACAGAAACAAGGTCTGAAATTAATTATAGGCCTAGCTTTAGTCTAGTCATGTCCAGAAAGTGTAAAAATGAGTATATCCTGGGGGAAAGTTTCAACACTAATCCAAAAACTAATCCAAACATATCCCTCAATTCAAACCACATATATCTTTTTAGTTGTCTTCTGTAAAAGACCTGAACTACCCAAAAGTCAAGGACACCAACAAGCACCACCTGCTAATATAAAAAAAGAAGCCATGTTGGTGAAAATTTTTAGCTTCTTTTTTTTTATTTTTTTCTTTTTTTTTTATCTACTTCATTTAGAGTCCACCTATGTTTCAGCAACAATGTTCTCTAGTTGATTCACATGTCTAACCCAAACTTGTAGCCTAATCCTGGCTGCAGAAGAGAACTACATTAAGCAATCTACATTAAGCAATCCCTATTTACACAGCAACTAACTGCAGCCATGAAACTATCAAACAGGAAATAAAGATTCTTCCAGAGTGAAGAAAACTCATGTTTTCTTATTACATCCTATGGGTCTAACCCCTAGCTCAGCTCTTAGATATTCAGGTACAAAGTGGACAATTTGCCTATGCCAAGGCTAATTAATGGCTGGGAGAAACAGACTTAAAGAATCATAGAATGGTTTGGGTTGGAAGGGACCATCTAGTTCTAACCCTCCTGCCATGGGCAGGGACACCTCCCACTGGATCAGCCTGCTCAAAGTCCCATCATACCTGGTCTTAAACACATCCAGTCATGGAGAAGACACAACTTCCCTAGGCAACCTGTTCCAGAATCTAACCACCCTCACAGTGAAGAACTTCCTAATTTCTAATCTGAATCTACCCTCTTGCAGTTTGAAGCCATTACCCCTCATCCTATCACTACAAAGCCTTGTAAAATGTCCCTCCTCAACTTTCCTGTAGGCATCCTTTAAGTATTGGAAGGCTACAATAAGGTCTTAATGAAGCCTTCTTTTCTCCAGGCTGAACAACCCCAACTCACTCAGCCTGTCCTTTCAGGACAGGTGTTCCAGCCCTCTGATCATTTCAAAAAAGAGGCTTAAAACATCTTAAAGAGGATTTAAACAGATCTTTTAAGTTAAGGGTTGGTTTCTTAACAGCTTGTTTGCCTCTGTTTCCTCAGGCTCACTTATCAGAACAAAGTTACGATGAGAATATAAGTAATTGGCCTGGTTTATCCCAGCTTGCAACTAAGCACCACACAGATGCTTGTTCAGTCTCCCCTCGTGTAGCGAGGCAGAGCATCAGAAGGGTAAAAATGAGAAAAATCATGGGTTGAGATAAAGGCAGTTTAATAGGTAAAGCAAAAGCTGCATGTGCAAGCAAATCAAAGCAAGGAATTCATTCACCACTTCCAGGCAGGAGGTTTTCATCGATCTCCAGGAAAGTTGGGCTCTATCACATCTAATGGTTACTTGGGAAGACAAATGCCATCATTCTGAACATTCCCCCTTTCCTTCTTCTCCCCCCAGCTTTATATGCTCAGTCATACTATTGTTATATGGTCTGGAATATCCCTTTGGTCAGCTGGGGTCAGCTGTCCTGGATGTGTCCCTCCTCAACCTTTTTTGCACTTCTACTTTCTGGTGGGGTGGTGTAAGAAGCAGAAAAGTTTTTGACCCTCTGTAAGCACTGCTCAGCAAAAACTGTTATTAACACTGTTTCCAGCACAAATATAAAACATAGCTATTATGAAGAAAAGTAACTATCCCAGCCAAAACCAGCATCATGGTGCAAAAGGTAAAGGTCAAAGTTTGATAGCATGACTTAGGTAGACCTTTGTTCACTGTTGATGTGCCAAGTATCTGCTTCACAATTTAGGATTTATAAGCAGCTTAATATCTGGTTCGTTTTATCTCACTAGATGTCCCTATTAACACCAACTTAAATTTTAGTTCAAAAGGAGATTCTAAATACAAATCTATATGATTCTCTCACAATTTAAAAGAAAGCCTGAAATTGCTGATCAAGTTCAGTTTAGTAGTAAACCAAGGAAACCTGACATTCTGATCCATTAATGCCCTCAGGCATGACCATTTTCTCCTTCGCTTGGAAAAAGTAGTATTCCTTTCAACACATTATATTTTTATGAAAAAAGAAGAGGATTCTTAGAGGAAGAGCTTTTAGCCCACATACAGCACTGAAAAAAACTCATATGAAAAAACAAGTTTTGCTGCTATGTATTGTACAACTTGATGACAAGCAACAGACTTTTTATAACTCAAGATTTTTGACATTTACTTCAGCTTCTTTTGAACTAATCATGAATTTTCTGTGTGAATTCACAATGAAAAATCACCCTAACAAACAAAAAATATTTTCTTGGTCACTTTGATGGAGAACACGTTCATTTTTACATTTATCTGACAGGACTAACTAAGCTGAATTTTCTTCTCACTGTCTAGTTCACAGCCTTCCTCTGCTGACAGACAGACTGCATTTCTCAAACTTTCCTGCTTCCACAGGTGATGGCTTAAAAAAAAAAATTAAAATCCACATTTGATATGATGAATATAAAATTGCCTATTCCTTCTAAAAGGAATAAGAACTCCAAATTCAGAGAATACTTATTTGACTTTCCCAGCTGAACAGGTTTCTCTTCAGGGTATTAGTCTTGTCCTTTATGGCAGAGATAGTAATCAGTCACCCAGAGAACTAACCTATTTCCTCAGGTTAATTCCTTTCCTGCTTTATATCTGATCTTCTTAAAGTTATTCTATGTAACAAATATTGTTAATCTTTTTTTCAGGCCAAGCCTAAAGTTTTATCAGCTGTGATCATATGCCCTGAATTGCAGGAGGCCTTCCGACAGTAGCCCAGCCACTTTATCATGAACATATGATTATCACATCAATGTCTATGTAGGAATTTCTACTGCAGGGATATAACAGTGTATGGAAGAAATCCTTAATGCCAGAAAAAAAAAAAGATATGTAGCATCCATATTTATTTTATTTTTTATTAGAACCTACAAAACAGGGGTGTCCCATTCATGCCCAGACATATTCATGTCTCCTTTTAGATACTTAAAAATATTATTACAGTTGGTGACACTAAAGCACCTGTCTCTTGTGCCAGGAAAACATATTTGGGTTCTTTAAATATGCGTATGTGACATTTAGGAAGAAAGATTAAAACAATATTGGATCTTCTGTAAGTTTTGTCTCTCAAAAGCTTGTTCAATGTCTAATAACTGTTTAATGTCACCAACTAAGCAGTCAATACTGGACAACAGAACAACAAAAATTCATCTATCTTTCTAAAATACTAAATAGTCTTAAAATGGCTAATTACTTCAGGACTTTTCTGATTAACCGATTATTAACCAAAATATTTAAAACTAACAATTTACTTTTTGCTTTGTTACATCCTTTTACTTGGAAAAGTATTCCACAATGACTAGTACAGAATAAAAAATATCCTTCCAATAATAAACTCCTAGCTTTAAATGAAGACATGTTTCTTATTAAGGCATACGCTAAAAATGTTTAGGAAGTTGCTATCAACTTCTGTAATAAAATATAGCCCAACAGTTTACTGGAATTTAGTGTTATAATGATGCATTACATTTTTTATTTTTTCTTTTTTTTTTTTTAACTCATAGAATATTCATACAGCAGTGAATTATGTTCTCAGCTATGCCATTATTGATCCAAAATAATTTAGGAAACTGTATGGATTCTGGTTTATACCACTACACTATGGACCAAAATCTGTGTCAGTATGTCCAAATATGATCCAAGAAACAGATAGAAAAGGTGAGAAAGCATTTCTTTTAAACATAAAAGCTTTGTAACCAGTAAAACTCCCTCAGGATCCTGCTGTTTTACCCAAAGATTTTTCTTACATTATGTTGGCCACAGCAAACTTTTAGTTTTTCAGATAACTAACTCACTGAATATGAATTATTAGCAAATTCTTAGAGGGAAAGGGGTGGGAAAAAAAAAAAAAGTCTTCCATTACAGTCACACCCTTAATTAATTAAAAAAAAATCAAAAATAATAGTTCAGAAAATCATTAAAAAACCCAAACAACTTGGGCTTTTACCATATTATTAAATACCCTGTTACACGACGCATTAGTTGACTCTTTACATCTTGCCAAGCATAATCTGTGAGATTTCCCTGCAGGCTTGAAACCTTAAAGGATTCTGTGATAGAAAAAGCAATCAGCAGTGAATCATAGTTGAGTTGGCACCTTCCAACACCCTGGAAGCGTGACAAGCCCATAAGTTCTCCATGTTGCCTTGGAAAGCTGTCAGTGCCATGATTGTTACTTATCCTCAAGAGATTCATAACGAAGATCCAGTCTCTCCACAAGTTTGGGGAGCCAACAGGGAGTTAGAAATCACTCTATGTGAGCTTTCAGAACTTCAGTAACATTCTCTTAACTATTGTTTAACCTAATTAAGTCATCATACAGTGATATTGTACAGCTGATGCAGAAATATATTATCATAATACATAAATATTTCTGCAGCACTTTCTTAAAAAAACTGTGAAGTTTGATAGTTTGTTAATATGGAAAGATAAAAATCCATTACAGGAATCCACGTCTTCCTTTGAAAAGCCCAGCATAGAAAGAAGTCAAGTCTTCTTTTAGGTACTTTTTGATTCAGGATTATAGAAAGTGTTTACATTCTTTTCTACCTTGGAAGTTGCACGACTTCTCACAAATTCTACTGGCTTTAAAATACTTCATTCTAGACAGATGTGGATACCTGAACTGTAATAATTCCCTAGGATCTTACATTTTTTCAGATTCTACTTTTCATTTATTATTTTTCTGCAGAAAAGGTAAGTTCAGTCTAAAGCTAGAAGTTGCAGGATCTCATGGAAACTTCATCAGATAAGTCATCTTGAATTGAGGTACCAGATGACTGAGTTCTTGTGAACCAATAATAAATCATTGGACTTGCTTAGTAGAAGCTATGCTGCAAATACTGGCTATCAGATAACTGAGAGAACAAGTTTTTCACCATTTCAAGTCAGAGTGCAAAAGGATCTTCCAACAAAATGAAAAGTAAAAAAAAAAAAGTGTTTGAACAGCTATTTTTGCTTTTGCTTTTGTTGTTTGGTTGTTTTTCTTTGTTTGTTTGTTTTGGGGTTTTGTTTGTTTTTCTTTGTTCGTTTTTTGTCTGTTTGTTTTTTTGTTTTCCTGGCCAAATATAAAACAGGTAAGTCTAGTTTGTTTCAGCTCCTACTTCAAGTTTCTGTCCACTGCAGCATTCTTACCTTGTTAAAATAGTGATGTTCTCTTTAAACATAGCACAAAAATGTAGATGAAGTCTCACCAAATATATATTTTTTTTAGATTAACTTGATTGCAGAACTAGTATAGTCTGGACTTTTTGTTGCAGGTTTTTTTAATGATTGCTTGCAGATTTTTGTTCTCTTTTGTCTTTTGCTGTATTAAAAGCCATATCATAAGGACTGTAATCTACTTTCCCTTCTGGGCACAAGCTTCAAAGCATTTTTAACACTATACTGAAAGTCCTCAAATAACTCTGTACCTTCAGTAAACCGAAAATGAAATTGTAAAATATACTTATAGACAAGATTCATTTTCTTTCAGTTTTACTCGAATGCCTCTTTGCCCTTTTTTCCCTGTATGAACCACAGAGGTAGTAAAATATTGCATCATTTAAGGAATTTAAAATGTTAAAGATATGTTCAAGAAAAATGCTGCCTATGACTGCATTTGACAGATTATACTCAACTTTAAAAAAAGCTCTGTCAATTTGAAAAGATTTTTCTATAAAACTATTTCATCTAATCTCCTTTAAGGTGTTTGCTCTTTTGAACTTTTTTAAAACTAAAGAGAGACACCAAAAACAACAGTAAGGAAATCCCCCTATCCTTACAAATCCTTGCATTTTTACAGTTCTATCCAGCTAGCAGATTCAATGCCCTTTCTAAAACATATCAAGGAAAAACTTGATATCACTGGAATAGAGTCACCTTTATGACTAAACCAAATTCCCCTTATCTCTCCATTCCCAAATCAATGAACAAATGAATACCAAGACTGCTTTTGACAATGCTCAGTTAGTACTAACTTATTGTTGCAAATCATCTATTTACAGAAGTAAGGGGTCTCCTATTCATATGAAAACTGCAAATGTACTAAAGAATAACAAGTGGTTCTAATTATAAAATATGAAAAACTGTTGAAATACATGCTTCACATTGGTGCTTCTATTAAATTTATAAGAAAAAAGTATAATAGAGTTCTACATTAGTATCTTTTTGTGACTGTCTCAACTTCTGCTGAATTATTATGTTTCTATGTAGCTATCACAAACCCACAAGCAGAAATATATTGTCTCTTCCTTAGTAAAATGGTATCTTTTCTAGATACATTATTTCAAGACAGCAGAGTGAATGAGTCACAGCCACAACCACCTGATTTTTCTTTTACTTTTAGCCAGGGACATCTGAATGTCATTGCTATGACAATTTTCAACATCTTGCACATGAAACAGTTCATACACCTGGGCCTGACTCATACCTGGGATAGCTTTAGCTTCTTATTGCAAGATAAATGGGTAATATGACCGTAAACTAGTAATCACCAGCCAAACATGTTTAATTAGTCTTATGAATCATTTGCTCCTTTTCCGCAGAGGATAGAGCTCAAACAAGAAAATCTTGCCCTGCTGGAGTCAAATTGATTCCTACCACTGAGTTCATATCCATATGAGAATAGAAGTGGTTACTGGGGGGAGAGACCAGGAATGGTGACCTGTAAGCATCAAAATAGTAAGAACCCTCATGGATCTGGTTTGTATTTTGGAAACAAAACACCACGACCACCACCACCACCACCACCACCACCACGACCACCACCACCACACAAAATACCACAAAAAAACACACCGCACACAACAAAAGAAAAAAAAAACAAACAACAAAACAACCAAAACCACAAACGCTCATAATTTTCAAAGGCCAGTATCTTTTAGTTTTACTGATATCAACAAAAAGATAATTGTTTAGCAAGGCTAAGTTCCCAGGTCTCAGTCTCAACTGAGCATCCAAGCTGGTCAAGCTTGGATTGCCCAATCTATGACATGATATCCAAATACTAAATGTCATTGTCACTACTGTCAGAATTGACCTCCATAAAAT
Source organism: Chloroceryle amazona (assembly GCA_027560015.1). NCBI lineage: Eukaryota > Metazoa > Chordata > Aves > Coraciiformes > Cerylidae > Chloroceryle > Chloroceryle amazona. The sequence continues at coordinate 14,402 of JANHFX010022028.1, read as the reverse complement.
ACAGAAATGCACTGCTAACTTGACCAGTTAAAGTAGCTGGAAACAGTATTCCTTTTTCTCTCTCTTCTGGAAGTAAAATATCTCCTTCATGAGAATTAATAATTGAGACTTTGCACTTTTTCTATTTATAAAGTACAGAGCACTGTAAGCTCAATTCATTGTTGGTTTGACCACATTTTGGGAAAGAACATGCTTAGATTTAGAGCTCTGTCAGCCAAACTTGTTTTAAGAGACCAACCAAATGGTTGTGTACTTCTCTTTGTCAAGAAAGCAGGATAGTTAAGATTATGAATACAGACCAAAATTCCATTGTATGTTCAGAGCTAGCATGTAAATAGCTTTTTAAATGAGAGTGCTAATACTTGAAAAAGCTGCATTGTAATCATGTTTTATACTTATCCAAATGGGCTAAAAAATGTTAGAACTGTTTGCATCTTTCCAAACTGGGAAAAGATAAGACAGAACTAACAAGTATTTTTTCCTTGTAGTTTATGTGCCCTGTATACCAATACACACAGCAGTTCCTGGCAAGAAAAGCTGCAGCTCTTAAGTGGAAAGTTACCTCTGATAAGTTAGGCAAGGTGAATAGTTTAGATAAATTGAAATAAGCAGAAAATATAAACATCATATAATTTTAATTAGATTAACAGAATTCAGCCCGAGACCAACTGCAGGGTAGAGGGTCGCTTAATTAGGTAAGTTTTAAAAAGGCTTTTTTACATCTTTCCCTTCATTCTTCTGTTTTAAACTCTTATGTATTATTTTTTAGCAAACCTAAAAAAAAATCCAAAACCACACAAACAAAAAAAACCTCACCACACATAAACTAAATTTCTAAGAACTAAAATTCTTGAATACTTATTAAATATGTAAATATATATTACCTATACATACCTCTTGATTTATCAGAGGCTAAATACTAAAGGAATTTAGAAAAACAGTTTCTCATTCCATGTGCCAGCTTATTCCATCCTTGTTTTTCAATAGAAGTTGCCCTATCCTTTGCTGTGAAACCTCTGCTTCTAAGAATATGATAACAGGTTTGACAGATATTAATATATCAATGTCTCAGAGTCACTGCAATTATGTTATTAACTAAATTATCTTCTATAAATGCACCCAGAACTTATAAACAATTCATGGAGAAAGAATGATCCACTTTTAAACTTAAGTGTGTCCACAATGCCTTTCTACTGTTTTTGACAGTAACTGCTTATGAAAACTTCAACTAAAATTATTCTTTTCTGTTGAGTTGAAAAGTGTTAATTTACTGAGACGTGAACACAATGCCAAGTCCAAAAGTCTTTTATATATTGATGATTTCTAGTATAACAGAAATACGTTCAGAAAGAACTACTTTGCAATTAGATAATTTTTCAGTCTTCCTTTACTTTTCCAATATTAAAAATAATAATAATAATTAAAATTCATTTACTGCATGCATTAGCTCACATAGGTGAAATTGGCTTGTATCACTCTGGCAATTACTAATGTGAGGCAGGAAAATTGTATAGACTGGAATAAATACAGTATGTGCATTTCTATAGACTTGAGATTAAGCCAACATACCACAAGATGGCAGGTGAAGGCAGCTGAAGTGGCAACTTGTAAAATAATGTAAATTTGTGGGTCAGAAAAAACAACCAGTTTTGAAAATTTTTCTTAACTTTCTATTACAGGAAATAAATTTTAGAAGCTGTCCTATAGTAAAAGAGACATTCATGATCATCTATTAATGTTCTTAAATAATACTTAACCACTAGAACTACAGCCCCTTAAATTAAAAATTTAGACTCCAGAAATGGTATTTATAACTTAAATATTATTTGAAATCAGTTATCATTTTCCACATTCATTCTTCTAGCTGTAACTCAATAAAAGATAGCTCTGCCATCATCAAGCCTTGTAATGTCCTGGGCACAGACTGTGGAAGGCTGGAATTCCATTTCTTTATTTGATAAGAATTTGAAACTCTACCTCATCTTCCACAGAAGTATATGTAACCACTGGGTTATGATTATGTGAAATCAATGTAGTTTCTCCAATTTGCACTGACAAATGTGTTTCACTCTGCATTGTTATATACTATGCCAGAGTCTGAGCACGATACCATGTAGTTCCAACCTGTGTATAAATTGTGGGACTAAAAAGGCAATGAGTTCTAGTTACTGACTTAATAAGTATGTGATGTAAATTCACTTCAGTGGGGCTACTGTTTGGACCTCTGAAATCTTATATCTCAGATTACTGTTTTTAAAAAATTTTGTGCAGGAGCGCAGAAAAAAGTCCATGGAATAACAGCCAGTTTGTAAACTTCCCTGGGCTGCTCATTTGTTCTGGCATGAAAGAAATTCTGTGCAGGCTCCAAATTAGACCCCGGGTTGTGAAGACATTTTACAGAAAATCGTAGTGGTCTCAGAATTTTAGGAACATTCAACAGGACTCCTTTTGTGGTTACAATACTATGTGACTTAACAAAAAAAATCACATACAGATTCTGCAGTGTTCAGGTGCTGGCTTGAACTGAACCCAAATTCACTGCCTCTCCTTGATCTTTTCTGCCTGACACTTGATGACTACCTGTGTATCTTACTGAAACTACATTCTGGATCTTTCAAGTTATGCAAAAAAAAAAATAACCTTCTGATCATTCAGTCTGCACATCCAATTCACCCAAAAGTACGTATCTTACCCAGCTTACGTCAGCACCCAGACCCTATTCTCCTCTGTTTTAAAATTAATCTCTGTAATTTCTGATGGAAAAATAAATAGAACTGAATCATGAGTGAGAAAGGTGAGCACGAATCATATCTGAAAATCAGATCACACAGCTGACAGGTCACATTCATTCATCCCCTAACTCTGTGACAGGAACACACAGGACAGTTTTTCCATATGTACCATGCCCTAAGTATCTTGTTTTTGTTGTTTTTTTTTTCCTCATTCACTAATCATACATGAAGAATTTCTATCTTTCATTTGATAACCCTTCACATATATTGGAAAAGAAGCTTCTGAAACTTAAACAATTAAAGAATCCGAATAAACATTTTGGAATTAATATCAGTAACAGTTTTGCAACACATTTTGCTTCACAGGCAAGGAAATGTCCTATGGTTATCCATGAATAGGCATATGTTTACATGATTGGTAATTCTATGTAGACAGATACAAACAGTATTATAACAAAGTTAAGGCTGCCATTTAGGGTGGTGAAAATAAAATCTTTTCATGAAATATTAAAATTCTTATTAATATATGGTAGTTTTCTTATTGGCTGTTGACTATGATGCAATTTGGTGTGCAGAAAAAGAACCACATCACAGTATCTACACTGTAAGCTGATAAAGCAAAAATCAGGATGGACTGATTATTAGTTGATGTAACAGCTGAATTGAACTTGACTGATCAAATCCATTCTGAGTTAAGCATTATTTTGGAGTAACATGACATGGCTCCTGGAAAAAGTAGGATCTGAATCAGACTCTTCTGCACAACACAGGAATACTTCAAATCCTGACCAACAAAGCAATTTTTAGGATGGGTAGAATGTTACCATGTATACAGTATGTTAATGTATATGAATGAAAAATAAAGTAAACCAGCAACAATAGTGGCAAAAAGGCAGAAAAGTGAAGGAGGGAGAGGAGGAATAAAAACTTTTAATATGTTCTTGAAAATTGAAAAGATGTCACTTCCCAAGGCTTTTCACACAAAATTCAGACAAAATACTAGCTTGGGAGACTGGAGGAAGGAAGAGGGTATTAGGAGAAGAAAGAAGAGGGAGGAGATAACACCAAGCCACTAATGTTGAAGAACAGAAACATGACCAAAAACTCAGTTGAAATGTCAAATTTTTGCTAAAAGATGGTTTTTTTTGTCATACCTTTAATTTTCTATATACTTGTGTGGCTGACACCAAAGAAGATAAGTCTACAGAAAGTACCTTTTCTCAGTCACTTTTGCATCTAGAAAAGTTTGTAATAAAAAGGAATATACTCTCAAGAGTTTTCTGACTATGTGAAATATAGCATAAAAACTGTTTTTTCTCATCCATCTAATACTAATAGGTTCATGAAAAAACTATAATTACTCCCATAAAGTTTTAAGAGAGGAAGATTTATTGCTTGCAGCACTTAAGTGATGACAACAGATGTAGTTCCATTATGAATGCAGTTTTAGGAACAGTCATATTGTTCTGGTTGAATAGCTTTTCTTAATGACTCCAACTATAACATGCTCATGCATCCCATGCGTATACATGTCTAGGACCATGCGCCACTCATTGAACCATTATTTCCAAACAATTGGAATTTTATTCCTCACTAACAAAGAAAGAATTGAGGACATCATGGGCAACAAGAAGAGCTTCTACCACTACATCAGTGTTCAAATGTTGAGTATGGAAACTGTGAGTCTATTGCTGAATGTAGCAGGTGGCTTAGGGACAGTAGAGAAAAGCTGGGACATTATGACCTGGATAGATGGACAACCTGATCAGAATAGAGTGGTTGGACAATCAGGCTCAGAGGATAGTGGTTAATGATTTGTACTCTACCAGAGAGCAGCAAGAAGTAACACAGAGGTCCTGGGAGAAAGAAATGGAGTGTACTGTTTTCACATTTGCAGATGGCATCTATCTGGAGGAAGAAGCACATGCTTAAAAGAAGGAATATCATGCAGAAGATTGAGACAGGTTGAAGGAACAGGCCAACAGGACATGCAGTTCTGCAAGAATGAAAGATACCCATGGAAGGAAAAATGAAAAAGTGCATAATAGACTGGAGTTGCTTGGGCAGCTGCAGTGTGTTTACTCTGGACAGTGAGGAAAGACACCAAAAGTGGTGATCACTGATGCCAGGGCCCAAAATTTCTGATGTCTGGGCACACACCCCTCTGGTATCACAGATAACCTGTGAGGACTCCCTGTTGATCAAGGAGCACTCTATATCTACCTTAGTGGAGAAAGCATACTGGAAGAACAGCATAAGATTAGAAATATAACAGAAGATAATACACCTGAAACTGTCTGCCCTAGAGCTGAAAACACAGTCTTACCATCTGTGATGGCATCACCAAACTCTAAAGCAACAGGTTTACATAGAACTTTTCTGCTATACTGGTGAGGTACTGATTAGAGGATCAACACCATAGTACTAAACAAAGTGCAGTAGGCAATCAGTACTTTTTTCAATGTTAGATCTGTTGATAAACTCTCCAGAGTAAGAGGGCCCCCTCTGAAACACAGGCTTTAGGTATACCATGGCAAGATGGACAAAAACATGAACTGGTTGAATTCCACACCAGGTGATCCTATTAATCAGTGCCCAAGAGATCAACTATAGGAGGAAGAACAACATCCTTGGGCTATTGAAGCCCCAGCATATGATGAATTAAATGCTGAAAGTCTATCCACTGACAGATCCTGTAAAATCAAAGCAGGAAATGGGAGGTGACAAGCTTAGAACCCCTCTAGAGAGGAAGCTGACACCAGCAAAGGGTCACTTCAGCCAGTTTGCAGGAGTAATGACCTTGAAAATAGCCTTTAAATCTGCTCAGGAGCATCAGTTGTCCTGACTATGTATCGACTTCTGGGTGGTGGTTAATACAGTATGAAAACGGCTCATAGACTGGAATCATGGCAACAGGCAGTAGAGAGGAAAAACGTCTGGGGCAGCAAAACAATGGAAAATAATAAAACAGCTGCTCAGAAAAGACCTACTTTAATAAGTCATGTTAATGTGTATATCCCAAACACAAAGGGAACTCGAGAAGCACACCAGTAAGGCTGACCAGCTAGCCACTTACCAGCATAGACTTAGGATGGCAGCATAAAGGAAAGCTATTTTTAGCCAGATGGGTCCAGGAAAATGCTGGGCCTTCTCAGGAAAACTTCCTACTGAGGCAGCAAGTGGAACTTGGACATGTCTCAGAAAGCAATAATGCAAGCAGTTAGACAGTGGAATATCTATGGAACAATACAACACAGTCAGAAAGTTGAAGTGAAGCTGGGAGCAGAGGGTGATAACACAGCCAGCAGGCAAGGGCCCCATCCCACCGTACCTGAATGGGTCAAGCAAGGCAGAGCCAGAGATGGCTGTCAGGTTAAACCAAGAGCCCAGATGACCAAGACAGTCCACATCAGTCAGATGGGAAGTCAATCTGAGGGTCACACTCAAGATCAGGTATGGTGAGTATGGTGAGGGTAACTGGAATCAGATGCAGGCCAGTGATCAATCAGCAAGTCCATGTAACAAGACAGGTCTGAGGTCAAGTTGGGAAGCCAGTCCACAGGTCAGGGTCACAATCAACAGGACATATGCATGGTTGTGACTGAGCTGGAATCAGAATTACAGCACAGCTGAGCTTAAATAGGACTCCTGGGCCCATAGTCAGAGCTTGTGGGTGGGATGTCCCAGGTCAGGTTGGTCAGGGCTATTAAGGTCTATTAGTGCCTTCAGAGTCCTGAAAGATTGGAGAAATACCTTATAATTACGTTGTCAGTTACAGTTTTTTTCAGGGACAAAGTTTAATGTTTGTAATGAATACATTGAGAAATTGGTAGGATGTGAATGCCTGTAGCGCAGTTCCCAAGGTTGAGGGGTGGTGTTTTCTCCAAGCACATGTACACGTGGCTATACTGTTTGGGAGGTAGGGCAGAATTTATACTCTGTGTGCATGAAGATTGTGAATATATTAAAAGTAAGGTTTATAATGGATGCATGTTCAAAGAGTTCTTAAATATATTTCACTGCAGCTTGTGAAGAAACATTCCGGGCATAGCCAGGAAGTGCCCCCAGCCAGTCACAGATGGTTCCAGCTGGTTCTGGCAGCACTGTGAACTGCCCATCACCTGCTAAAGCTGCATCTGGGGCATGTGGCACCTCAGAGCAGGACCATTTGAGAGAGAGCAATATTTGGAAGGTGTAGAGGAGATGTGGAAGGAAAAACAGAGAAGAAGGATGAAAGAGGACATTGATGAGGATATGGCTGGAGCCATGCTCATGGAAGGAGGTATTCCATGGCAGAGGAGGTATGACCCAAAGGTGACTCATACCAGGGCAGAGACACTGAGAAGGATGACAGTCAGTGCTAGGACAACCCTGAGGGACTGCAGCCCATGAAGAACCTGTGCCAGAGCAGAAGAAAATGAAGCAGCAGCAAGAAATGGCAGAGAAAAACAAGAAGGAAGCGAAGTATTACACCCACAACCTCATCCTCCTGCACTGCCCATCACCTCACTGAAGGAACTGGGAAAGAATGAGTATTATGTGTAGAGAAAAGAAAAAAAGAGGAAACTGAGAGCAGGAAGGTGGGAGTAGAGGTTTTGGAATGAGCTTGAGCCTTGGGAAGGAGAAGGAAATTTGTTTTCTAATTTTTTTTTTTTCTTTTTCTCTTGTGAGTTCATAGGACTTCAGTGATGAAAGCTATGCTCAGGTACACCCAGGTTGTGGTGGACAAAAAAAAAAAACTGTTAAAGTACTTCCCAAAAGACAAAAAACTAAACAAAAAAAACAAACAAAAAATTATAGTTTGTCAAAATAAGGAAATGTAGATCGATCTCAATGCCTTCTGCCCCAAAAAGTAAAATCTTGCTAAATATTTTGTAAGACATAAAAAAGAGTTTTAATCAGCTAACCAAGATTTTATTAGGGTCTTATCAAGTGCATAAGTATCCAGATCCCAACTGATGCTTATAGCCAGAGTGGGTTATTTGAATTAAATCTTAATTTAACATATGCTCAGTGAGGTCACTGAATGTATTGTCATACCTATAGCAAATAAATACAATTTTACCCAACAATGTACCTGCAATCATGAAAAAATACCACACATATTTATGGGTCTCATTTGCCAGTAATGTATGACAAATTGGAGAGGAGACTTGTGCCTTTGATTTTGTAGAATGGGTCACAGGAGAGTAGACTCAGGTGCTAGAATGAGTCTGTCCATTTATACAAATGTTGAAGGAAAAACATATAAATGGGACGCAGCTTCAAAGAGCTTCCACTTATTCCCTTTCTCCGTAATAAAGTAGATAAAGGATAAAAAGCAATAAATTACATGAACAGCAGCATCATTTTCCAAATCAGCTTATTAGATTTGTCACTTTCATATCTTCAGGTCCTAACTCGCACATATTTCAACTGGCTTTTGTATAAAAAGAACCCAAACAATTCTGAATCAAGTCAAAAGTATATTACTATGCTCCAAGCCCATCCTTTAGCTCATCCTTGCATTTTTTCTTCAGTGAAGAATAGAAACAAAAGCCACATCAGCATTCTTCAAGCTATTATAGATAAAAATTGTATTAATTATAAAATTATACGTACAATACATTAAGTTATTACAGAAAAATATAAACTAAGGTTCCAAATCTGCAGAATGTCTGTGGGCAAACTAATACATGATATAGTCTTCAGCATAAATTCAGATATCAAAACCTATGGTAGCTTTAGTAAACTTTCCTATGCACTCATTATTCATTGGCTTCCTCTAAAAAAGGAAACAAACAAACCAACCAACCAAAAGAAACCACTAAACCAACCATATGTTAATGAATCATAATCCTAAGACTATGTGCTGCAATTCAATTAAAAATTTATTGAAATGAATGGATATGCTTTTTCCACCCACTACATCAACACAATTATATGACTCACATTTTATGAGAAATCATCCAGCCATAAGCTGTTTTAGCAAGGAAGCCTGAAGAACATAGGTATAGACAACAGGCATTTCTTTTACAAACCACGATTCTCAATATTTTCAGAAATTTGAGAAATAAGCAGTCACAAAGCATTTTTTCCAGCCTATAACATTAATCTTACATTAACTGCTGTCACATTCTAAACATTAGGTCATTTATAAGCTTGTCCTAGTTTGAGCTCATTTAGTCTATCTTCTCCTTCCTCCCCATTGCCAAAATACCATCTACTATTCAATACTATCCCCAAGCAATATTGGTCTGTCTCAGAAAACTGCTTATTGTGATGGATATTCTAAACCTCCCAAAGCAGTAAATGTTAGGGTATGTCACTGACATTGGAAAACTCTGGTTACGTCTAAGGTGAACCTTCCTTGATGTTGTTAATTTCACTAGTCCTCCTATGTGGGCATAGATAACCTGGTTTATTTCCTTTTTTTTTTTTTTTTTTTTCTCCTGGTGGCAGAAGTTTTAAATGCACCCCAAAGCTGTCTGTAAATTCATCTTCTCATTTGTAACTCTGCCCTCTCTTCCATCCTGATGCCTGGGCTTCTCTATCTATACCCAGTTATTTCACATTTTGTAATGATGTCATGTTTTCTAGACCTCTGATGATTCTCTTTGATCTCCCTGGGACTCTTTACATCTGATCTGTATCTTCCTCAAAGTGCAGTGTCTAAAAAAAACAACATGAGTATTCATCTGAGGCTGCAACCTTGCTCAGCACCATGGAAGAACTACTTCACAAATCCTGCAAACTTCTGCAATATGAGCCCAAACAGATTTTTTCACGCACTGACAATGCATATGCATGTACTGTGCAGCATGCCCTTCAAGCATACTGTATGTCAAGGGCATGATTTTATAACTGTTCAAAACCAGAGACCTTACTGAAGTGTATTTGTAGTCTATATTTAAAAAAGAAAAAGGAAAAAAAAAAAATAATTAAAAAATACACAATTACTCTACATCTACATAAGGGCAAGTCAATGTACTAACATACTGTCATGGACTGAATCAGGGCTGTCCACTAAACAAATGACAGACACTCTCTATTCCCCCCCCTCCCTTCTCAAAAGGGGAAGAGAAAGGCAATAAGGGAAAGAGAATAATGGGCTGGGGGAAAAAAAAAAAAAAAAAAGAAAAAAAAAAAGAGACAAACCTAAAACAGATTTCATGAAGTAGCAACAAGAAATAGAAAAAGATAATAAAACAATGAAATATATACAAATATATGCAAACCAGTATTGAACTCCCCTGGCAATGATTGCACCACTACTGATGCTCCAGGGTGGACAACAGAGATATCCTAGACTGAATTCAGCAGCAAATGGGAACCATATTCATGAACTAGATTCAGGATGTCATGGACTGGCATCAAAGGCAGAAGAATGGACAGAGTCCTTCTTGGAAGCTGGCCACTGAAGAAGAGAGTTTGACTCCTGTTATCCCTCAGCTTTATACTGAATATGACATGCATTGAATGGAATACCATTGGTCAGGTTTGGGTCATCTCTCCCGTCTGCTCCTCCCCACAAGTGCGACCTTTTTACTTACAACCTTTTCACTTACTGTACCCCATCATGGTACAAAAGATTTATCAGTGACCTTGGTCTGCACAGGAGCAAGTATAAGCAAAAGCCTTTCTGCACACCAATCCTTAATACTAACTCTAAACATCCACTGTTATCACTGCCAGAAGCAGACACTATCTGCAAAAACATGCTGTTGACTTCAGAAAGCGCAATCACATAGAAAGGATTTAGCTGAAAAGTAAAATCTCTGAATGGAGAATTCATTCTGTTCTAGCTCAAACCAGGACACATACTTGTATTATTCTGTCAAGCAAAATCCTTCTTACAAACAAAAAACCTCAACCTCAATTCCTCAGACTTGTAAGAAGTTTACATGAGCAGGGACAAACTGTGAACGATTTCAGCATACACACATCTACCTTTTTCTTGTTGTGATCAGTTAAACATTTTAGGCTACGATGAAGATCTTTACAGAAATTTAACTCCAGAGGCTCTTACATGTCAGACTTCTTTCCAAATTGCAGCTTCACAGCCTCACCTGACTTCATTTTAATTCTACATTGTATTGCCTGCATTGTTAAGTTTTAAAAAATAGTATCTTCCCACTTTCTGTATTTCAGCTTTCTCTTGACACTGTATTCTTCTCTCAGTCTGATACATTACCGCCATTGTTTTGACATGTCAGATATACAATGTCATCTGAAACAAACAAGTGATTCTCAGCTCCTGCAGCAATAATTTTACTTTATGTCAATGGATTGAAAAGGCACTGCATTGCTTGCTACAGTGTGTGATCCATCAGTGGTTTATGCACTGCTGTTAAAACATGAAACTTACATTTGTGTTAACTCAAGTGACCTTATATTCAGAAGTTACTAACTTCACAAAATTGTCATTATGTGCACTAAAGCACTCTTCTTAACTCAGAGGTAAGTGGGTACTAAATGCAACTGCTACACAATGTACTTAAATATTTTTCATTTTTAATTAAAAGTGAGGAGGAAAGAAAAAAAATACAGAAAAAAAAAAAGGAACCAGAACAGAAAACAAACAAACAAACAAAAAACAAACAAACAAAAAACAGGAAAACAAAAACAAAAGCAAAACAAACCCCCAAACAAACAACAAAAAAACAACCAACCAAAGAGAGAAGCAACCCTTTCTTCTGCTCCATTATCCTCCATTCAGAAGAAACAAAACAAATCAAAACAAAAAATCCTAAATGTAACAGAAAGTAAATGTCTCACAATGCTAAGCTAGCATTTTATCAAGTAGGGCCTTTCACAAAAGAACAAGGGGTAATGGTTGTAAAGTAAAAGAGGGTAGATTGACTAGATATAACAAAGAAATTTTTTACAATGAGGGTGCTGAAACACTGAAACAGGTTGCCCAAGGAGATGGTAGATATCCCATACCTGGAAACATTCAGGCAGATTGGATGGGGCTCTGAGCAGTCTTATCTAGTTGAAGATTTCCCTACTCAGTGCAAGGGGCATTGGTGTCCTGGTTTGAGATACAACAGAACTAATTCTGTTCATAGAATTTTTTTTCAGCTCTCTTCTAAGTTGTCAATGTTAGCCCAAAACCAGGGCTAAATTCTAGCAATTGCTCTATCACCCACTGACCCCTCCCAGACTCACAAGTTGAAATGAAAATGGATTTAATGAAACAGTCAAACTATTACCAGTGATAGTATAAAGTAAACAATGTTGTACTCAGCCCAGCCAATGAACAGTGGTCACAATAAACAGGAAAGCAGTCCTCAGGAGCAGGGTCAGAAGGCATCTGAGCAGAAACCGAAGCAGGACACTCTCCTTTCTCTGCAAACTTCCCCCTTTACACTGAGCATGACATTCATGGTCTGGGATACCGCTGTGAGCTAATTCAGGTCAGCTGCCCTGGATGACTCCAAACTACTAATGACCTGCAGACCATGATCCTGACCTGCAGGCCTATGATTTTGTCATAGCAAAACTATGACAATGTAACTGCACTTTCTGAAGTTAACAGCATATTTTTTCAGTGTCTCCTAGAAATGATAACTATTGATGTTTATAGTTATTACAAAGGATCAGTGTGCAGAAATGCTCTTGCTTATACTTGCTCCTGTGCAGACCAAGGTCACTGATAAATCTTGTGTACCATGTTGGGGTGAGTAAAGAGGTGGCATCTGTGGGGAGGAGCAGACAGGAGAGGTGACCCAAACCTGACCAACAAGGTATTCCATTCAGTGCATGTCATATTCAGTATAACACTGAGGGATAACAGGAATCAAGCTCTCTTCTTCAATGGCTGGCATCCAAAAAGGACTCTGTCCATTCTGCTTTTGATCCTAATTCACGTGTTCCTGAATCTGGTTCCAGAATGCAGCTCCTGAATCCAGTTCCTGCCTGCTGCTGAGTCCATTCTGGGACTTCCCTATTGCAAGTCCCACAGCACCATTAGTGATGGTGATGAAATTGTCATCAAGACATCTGGGTTTAATATTGGTTTTCTATATACTCACAGGTATTTAATTTTACTGTTATAGTTTCATTAGAGCTGTTTTAGTTTTCTTTTCCAATCTGTAAGTTCTCTCTCCCTTACTTCCTTTCTCTTCCCCTCTGGGAAAAGACAGGGTTAATAGAAAGCATCTGCCGTTCATCTAGTAACTGGCAGAGCCCTAAACCGTGACAGTTAGACTAGAGTATGTGTAAAGACAATTTACAACCCAATCTATTCTATGCTTCTATGATTGTTGATTTTAAAATGGGGATAAATCTATTACATAACCCTAATTATTACCCTAGGTAACATTAATGCAATTAGCTGGAAAGAGATGGCACCTAATTCACCCTTCATTTTAAAGCCCTATATAGGTAAAACCCATAGAACTATAAAATCGGTGTACTTCTATTCTATTCTATTCTATTCTATTCTATTCTATTCTATTCTATTCTATTCTATTCTACTCTATTCTATTCTATCAAAACAAAACAAAAGCAACTCAAAACACTAAAAACCCCAAACAAAGAAAAGGAAATAGAAGAAAAGGAAAATCCTCACAGCAGCAGCATGTTTGAACAAGGTCAGTCAAGCACTGCTAAGTCATGTAGTAGAAAAGCAAGCATGGTCTATTTGAAATCAATAGCACAACTGGGTGCTAATGATGCAGTCAGTCTTTTGGAGATTATATTCATTCAAAGTCAATGATTCCAAGCCTTTTGCCTAAAGGAACATTCTCCATCCTGAACATTTTTTGCAGATCACTCTGCACCAAAAGTTATTGAAAAAAACTGTGCAGTGTTGCTCTGATCTATCATTGACATCAGCATGGGGCTGCACCAGATCACTAGAGTCCTGAGTCAGAGCAGAAGTTAAGGAAACCAACATGAATATTACAGAATGTATTTTTCTCTGACCATGTTGTTGGTAAAGATTTGAAACTCCTTATTTTGTTCAGCTATTCCTTTCTGGACCAGTTCGCCATAGTGACATTAATATTCAGTAACAATGCATATGTACTTTTATTTAAGTGGTAACATCTTATTTAAGTTAATCATCCTAATTGTTATCACAGCTTTGATCCTTCAGCTCCTAGAAAAGACAGAACATAAAAATGTATTGATTTTTGTATTCAGCCTTTTTTATGTCACTCCCTGTGGTTAAAAATACTGCATTGCTCTATTGACAGTTTCCTTTCCAATTTCAGTCACTACACTTACTTTCTAAGAGAATGCCCTAATGCAGTACTCATAGGCACCAGAGAGGCTATTCAAACAAATCTTGTGGCACTTGACGATATCTCACAAAATAACATTTTATTGTAATGTAGAGAAACACTCCAGTACTACATCAGTGACTGTAATTTCCAACATGTCACCTAGCATCAGTTCTGTCAATCCTAATGACTCTGTGAAGTGTTTCATGGTTAATTGGTGTGTTTCCAGAAGTGTCACATTTTGGAGCAAAGGTTCTCTTTTGAAAATATGTGATACAAATAATTCCTAAAGTTCAAAACCTGGAAAAAAGAAAGAAAAGGAAAGGGGAAAAGGGGAAAGGGGAAAAGGGGAAAAGGGGAAAAGGGGAAAGGGGAAAGGGGAAAGGGGAAAGGGGAAAGGGGGAAGGGGGAAGTGGAAAGAGGACAGAGGAAAGAGGAAAGGAAAGAAGAAAAGAAAGAG
>JANHFX010022027.1:0-31506 GCA_027560015.1 Chloroceryle amazona | reverse complement strand
AAAAAAAAAAAAAAAAAAAAAAAAAAAAAAAAAAACCAAACCTATGCTCCACCACCAAGCATATTTGCTATATGAAGCACTGGGATAAAAAAAAAAGAATGCAGCAAATTTTTTTTTTTCCTTATTTACCTCTATATTTTGAAGAATTCTGCCTCTTGGAAAAGTGAGATCAGTTTGCAGATACTATCTAACCAAACTGAAAGAGGCAGGAGGAGGGAAAAAAAAACAAAACAAAAAAACCACAACATCTCACAGAGGGGATCATTTCATATTCATTGTACTGTGAGGTGACTGCACAGAACAGTGCTCCTGAAATGAAAAACAAACTCCCTCCCCAGAGAACGCCCTGAAGCCTGAACATGTTCAGGAAATACTTATACCTCTGGGCTTTCCCCCCTGCCCCGATGTTCTTAGTCAACATTTCTCTGAGGGAGAGGGAGGCTTTCATGAAGATACTTCATGCTCCCATGCTCTGAGAAGTCAGATACGACATGATTGTCCCCCCTCAGCAACCACTTCGTAGTTAAGAGTCCTTCAATTCCCACTGGTCCACGTGCATGGATACGAGAAGTACTAATTCCCACTTCAGCACCTGCAGGAAACACAAAATTAAGGCAGCTAATCCTCCAAAGATGTTCGCTTCATACTAAGCATTTTTGCTCCTTTATATAAACAGCTTCCTGCCTTTGGGTGATGATCTTTCTCTGCTCGTCTTCAAATGCCAGAAGTTACGTCTACCTGACTTCAAAGTTAGAGAAGCTTAACTATTACATTATACTGTAATGTTTATACTTCTGGCTGCTACAGAGTTACTTTTTGAGAGAAAAATGAAAGAGAGAGAGGTATCTCCTACATAGTTAAGTTAGTCATAATTGTGGTCCTATGTCCTTTTTTATCACATCAACAAGGTATTGCAAGACCCTAACTAGAATTTTTTAATCACATGGAACAGTGAATGTTCCAGATGACACAGTAATAGCCTGCTATGGAGATTTCTGAGTTTCTACCTCAGGAGAGAACATTTCTCTTGCTTTCTGCAATTCACAGTAGGTGCAGCTGTTTATTTAAGCAACTGATATTATTCACTTTGTCTCCTGCCTTCCACTCCTCAACACTGCAGGACCATCACACTGGACAGTGGCTCAGTCTGCTCAGCAGGAGCAAACCATGGCATTCTTTACAGAATCATTACCTAAACAAAAGAAAAAATTGTCCACCCATTTCAGATGCTGTGCTGCACTGTTATATCATTACATGCACGCAGCATATGTTGCTCTGATTGAATGGAGTTTAAAAGGATCCAAAACATCTTTGCTCCCTACTGCTAAATTAATCTATGTAGTCTGCACAGCAGTATTAGCTAGTTCTGGGCAGGAAACAGATATTCAACTATCTGCTGTTCTCTGTGGATGCAATGTCTAGGCTTCAACTTTTCCTGTGGTACCTTTCCTGAAAACCTTAGACAATAAGATCAGAGACTAATCCTGTCTTCCAGGATTCAGAGCTCCACACTTCACACAACAGCAAATCCTGCAGTCACATCCTGGCAGTATCTTCTCTCTTACCAAGTCCAAATCTATAGCCGTCAGAGAATCGGGTACTGGCATTCCAGAAAACACAAGCGCTGTCCACATGCTGGAGGAAGAGCTCTGCTGTTTTCTCTAGGGAAGAGGCAGAGAATAAAAGAAAATCCAGTACATGAAGAATGTACATGCATTTCAATAAACAGAACACAATACAGCAAACAGATGTAACACTACGACTTCCACATGCAACCCAATCAGTGAGCATTGAAACAGCCTGGGCTAAGACATGTTAATTTATACCTTCCTAGCATGTTTATCCAGTAGACACAGCTGCAAATAGTACCAGAAGCTTGAAAAGATTAGAAGAAATCAAAAAGATGTCTGATTTGAAATACACCCAGTCTAGAACCTGAAAACAGGGACAGACGTATGACTACAGAGAAAGGACAGATGTCCCAAACAACATTTTGCAGTCAAATGGAGACAAACTATGGAGTCAGCACTCCATTAATCTCATACATGGCAATGTTCCAGATCACAAAAAATTCTTAACTGAATAGCTGTTGAAGGACATATTTGGGAAGTACAATGCAGAAATACCACATGAAATCTGCTAACTGACCCAGTTTAACACGGAACATGCAAGATCTGAGCAAGCTCAAGCAGAGTTATGCAAGTCTTAGTCTTTTGAAGGTTTCTGTTCACTGCAGGCCGATGACCCATAGCAACAAGATGAACATTAGAGACCAGCTCTAATTCGAGGATGCTCCCTAGAAAATTGCTAGCGCAGCATGTCCTGTGGCAGCACGTTACAGTATCAAATGCACATCTTTTAGTGGCACTCATTTCAACTGAACAGGGTTACAGAAACAAAACCTGCTTTCGACTCACACGCTGACTGGCTGCAGATCAGTGCAAACTTACTGCTGCTGATCCTCAGAAGTTCCAGGTTTGGCTTGGTTGGAGAGTCAACCTTTGGCTGGGCATGGCTCTAGCTGTGCATGCAGGACAGGTGCTAGGGATGGGAGCAGCACAGAGCTGCATAAAGCTCACAAAAAGGAGGCAAGAACTTGCAAACTTATATAAATGCAGCTTTTATAGTAGGGATGCATAAGTGGGAAGGTGAAGAACTAGGAGAGTTTGGGGGAAAACATTTGTGGTCCTTGTTTGCAAGATACAAAAATTACATGGGAAGACAAAGGGGATAAAGTCTGATCTTTTCTACAATCCCTATTCCTTCCCTATTTAAGTTCTATAGAAACTCACCTCATCAGCCTTCAGAGGCCTAAGAGCATCTCCAGGATTCAGGAGGTATTCCTGCAAAATGATCTGATGCACTGACTCTGCACATTACAGGAACACAAAGCAATTGGCCTGGCAAACTCATGTGCTGACTTGCCATCGGCCAATTGCTCACGGACGTCCCTTAGCATTCTGGAGTAAGGACCAGACAACATGTTTTCTCTGAGCTAAACAGGAATGTAGGCACACTCAGCTCACAGACTTCCAGCTGGTTATGCCTACTACAAACCC
The DNA here is from genome assembly GCA_027560015.1 of Chloroceryle amazona. Classification (NCBI taxonomy): domain Eukaryota; kingdom Metazoa; phylum Chordata; class Aves; order Coraciiformes; family Cerylidae; genus Chloroceryle; species Chloroceryle amazona. The sequence continues at coordinate 28,447 of JANHFX010022027.1, read as the reverse complement.
AAGAGAAGAACAACTGTAATGTAAGCAGTTACACTAACACCAAAACCTGGCGGCGAACCCCAGTTGGTAGCTGAAGTCAGCAGAGTGATCACCAACCATTCTCCGTGATGATAACATCCGTGTGAGAACTTCCATACTTGTGGATATGTTCAACAGCCTCTTGGACACTGTCCACCACCTCAATGCAGCACTCCAGGTCCCCATATTCTGTGCGGAGAGATTTCACTTCTGAAGGGCTGAATGTCAAGTAGGATGCAAACTTTGGGCCAGCATGAATCTTCACCTGCAATACCAGAAACATTTTGTGCTGCTAACCATAGCAATCCCTTCCACGTGAAAGCTTGGCTTCTTGTATTCTGTGTGGGAGGGAGTTCATTTTCTTTACAGCAGCCCTTATGGTACTACATTTTGAACTTGTGACTAAACCAGTGTTGAACAGACCAATGTTTTGGCTGTTGCCAAACAGAGCTCATGCAGTGCCAAGGTTTTCTCTTTTTTCCTGACTCTATCCCCCTAGCAGGAAGAAGCAGGTCCAGAGAAGGGCAACAAAGCTGGTGAGGTGTCTGGAGAACATGTCTTACGAGGAATGGCTGAGGGAAGTGGGATTGTTTAGTATGGAGAAGAGGAGGCTGAGGGGAGACCTTATTGCTCTCTACAACTCCCTGAAAGGAGGTTGTAGTGAGGTGGGTGTTGGTCTCTTCTCCAAAGTAACTAGTGATAGGACAAGAGGAAATGGGCTTAAGTTGTGCCAGGGAAGGTTTACATTATATATTAGGAAAAAGTTCTATACTGAAAGAATGGTAAAGCATTGGAACAGGCTGCCCATGGAAGTGGTGGAGTCACCATCCCTGGAGGGGTTCAAAAAAAACACGTAGATGTGGCACTTCAGGACATGGTTTAGCGGTGATGGTAACGTTGGGTTGATGGTTGGACTTGATGATCTTAGAGGTCTTTTCCTACCTTAATGAATCTATGATTCTAAAGTTGGGAGCATGCAGGAAGTCAAGAGGTGACACAACCACAAACAGCTGACCTGAACTGACCGAACTGCCACATAATGTCACATGCAGTGAGGCAAACCAAGGGGAGGGGGGTTATGAAGGTAGGCATTGCTCAGAAACTGGTTGGGCATTGGTCTACTTGTAGCAGATGGTGAGTAATTAGCTTTGCCTCACTTGTGTGTGTTTTGGGAGTTGGTTGTTTAGTTTTTGTTTTTTGTTTTGTTTTGTTTTTTTTTCCCCTCTTCCCCTTTCTTCTTCCTCTTTGCTTATAAAACTATCTTTTAACTGACAAGCTTTCTTGCTTTTGCTCCTCTTATTCTCTCTCTCCATCCTACTTGGGCAGGGAAGAGTGAGCAAGCAGCTGGATGGTGCTTAGCTGCTGACAGGGGTTAACCCACAACATTTGTGAATCAAACATTCACTTCATGCAGTGTAAGAAAAATAAGCCTACACTTTGGGAAACCTAGCAGATTGGTGAATTAGCAACACAACGTGCAACAGCTGACATGCTAGGTTGGCTACCTACCTAGTTCAGCCTAGTGCTCCTAGTTCAGGTCTCATTTCAGATTATTTAAAGCAATTGCATCACCTAGAAAGTGATCAGGCAGGAGGACAGTACAACACTACTCTGGGAAAACAGCTACAATATTGCAGCCAGCCCTTGTTTTAAGCAAGCAGCTACAGTGCACAGAATAACTACAGGAATGCTTCCAAGTTTGCACCTACAAAAGATTTAAGATCTTAAACAGCTTTTACTGCTTTCTTTTGTAAACTGACACCAGCCCTCTCTGAAGCATGTGCTTCAGATGCAAAGAAGTCACCGAGTCCAAAAAAGAAAACAGACAGATATTTTTAATTTGTTAAAAAGAAGATCTAATGCATTATCAACCCCTGAGTTTCACTAGAGCAGCAAAGATACCTAAACTATGAGAAATCGTTTAGAACTGATACAGCAGAGAAATCCCCATGCAAATGAAACATGAAAAAAAAAAAAAAAAAAAGAAAAAAAGTCCATTAAGTGAGGACTTGCTCCTAACTACCTATCAGCTTCTTTTACCATGACCCTTTCAACACCATCAGAACCTATGGCCACTCTGTTTTACCTGCATTGATCACTGCCTGTACACTCGATTTGCCAAATATATAATGCTGTGTGAATATACTTGATCTATGTGCAACTCGCATTACTTCATGGTGCAATTCACATCACTACATGGATATTTGTCTCATGATGCACTTTTGCTGCCTTTACTGACAAAACACTACCCATGTCAAGACAACGATTTAGCACACTGCCCTTTTGCTGTTCCTTTGACATACTAGGAGGGAAAACAGGTGGAGATAAGGGGCATGAAACAGAAAAGCTTTAACAAAATGTGGATGAAGCAAATTCAGAAAGGAGAAAACCAGAAAGGTAATTCACTTGAGTAAGAAGCTAAATGAATAGAATCAAAAAGAAGAGCCTTTCCATCTGGGAGGTTAACAGCAATTAAGTCAGAATTAATGGTACAGAAAGGATTGTGTTTATGCTCTTCTAAGGCAGATTATGATTTGTGTTGTGTAAAAGGAAGTATTTCTATCCCGAAAATGGCACATTGCTGTCCTAAAGAAACTGCTTTCAGATACTTTCTACAGAAAAACTTGGGCTTGTGTTAAGAAGCAGAGAAAGTTCTCTAAGTTACATGTACAAAGAGACATACAGATAACTTCAGTTTTATGATGGCTTAACACTTAACAAGGCTATACCAGCCAGACCAAATACCTCTAAAATGTCAGGAAAAAAATCCACAAAACAAACACAAGTATGAATGGCTTACCTGTTCTACTCTTAGCATGTCTATGATCTGATCAAACAACGGGGTTCTCAGCAAGTCTCGATGAATTAATAGAGTTTCCAGAGCATTACAGGCAGCAGGGTATTCACACTTAGAGTCTCTGACTGAGATTTAAGAGTAGATAATTGGTTACATAATGTTTATGACAAAGACTTTGAACAGCATATGAATTATCAGTTTCTATAACCATATTTCATACTCCAGAACCCAAGTTCAATTACACCCAAGAGATTCAAGTTACCCTCTCCCAGCTTACTTATTCGTGTGACCTTCTCGACACTGGCATCCATGTCCACATACACATGACATATCCCTTCGCTGTGTCCCATCACCGGGATTCCCTTTGCAGCTTTCTGGATATTCCTGACTAGCTGTGATGAACCACGTGGAATAATTAGATCTATCAGTTTATCCAAACGACAGAGATCTTCTACTTCCTCTCTCGTGTTCACCTGTGGTAGTTGCAATACAAACAGTCTATACTTTGAACACTTACCTTCTGTCCATATTTTTTATCCATAATATAGCAAAGAAATTGTTGATTTAATTCTAGACACTTACTAGTTGCACTGCATCTTTGACTCCATGAATGGAGAGTGCTTCTTGTGCCAGATGATGAAGGATTTGATTGCTATGTGCTGCCTCTTTCCCTCCTTTAAGTAGCAAGCCATTTCCACTGGCTATGGCCAAAGCAGACACCTGTCAGAAAATAATTTAAGGCAGAGAAAAGTAGTCTGTCTCCTCTGTCAGAATAACACCCACAAAAGAGATTAAGAACAGGATTTTAAATCTTCTTGAGTAACTCAGTATTAATCTACAGTTTTCATTTTATGGCACACAAAAAAATAATTACAAGTAACAGCACATTTAAATCCAGAAATGAAACGTGCTAGTGTTTCAGGAACAAACTTGAGTTTTCACTGTACTGTTGCCAAGGGAAGGCTGCAGTGGACAAGTCAGAGGAAACCCTGGACATAGACTCTGGTACGAACTGGGTAGTTGCATGGGCAATCACCCCAAGGAGAGCAACTTCAGGTGCAAGAACTCTTGTCCCTAACCATTCCGGAAGAAAGTGGCTAATAAGCTCTTCCTATAATCAGGAAGAACATTTTCACCATGCTGTCTAAAATAAAAGTCATAAATAGACAACACTTGCCTTAGGTGAGGGAAAAAAAAAACCTTCTAGACAATAGGTCCAGCATCACCTGTATCTCTCTGGTTTCATGTTTATCACCAAAAGGAACAGACTGATATTGCTGCTTTTCTGTTAAGGTCCCAAATTTCACTCATTTGAGTCCAGCAACACAAATCAACCATATTTCCATAAAGTACTCTGAAGAAACCACTACTTTCTGAAAGTTAGATAAAAAGTCACTTCTGCTGTTCAAAACATATACCTAATTTTCCAGTGTCTCCAAACACTGGTTCTAATTAGTGTTTTCCCCACTAAATTGAAAACCTCTTTAACAGAGGTGTGGTAGTAGGTTTTTCATTGCTTGTTTCAGTTTTTTGGTTTTTTACCCAGCAGTATGTCAGATGCAATAAAGCTCTCTTTCCAGACTTATTTTACTTTCATATCCCTTTTTATCTTCCTCACACCAATCCCATTTGCAATGGCTTCACAATCTGTCCACTCACCTGAAAAGAAATAGCGTAACTCCTTTAGAAAACAAAATCACCTCCTCTACAGAATCTTTTAGGCCATGCAAATTAAGAATTTGAAGTTATTTTACTGTATTTTTTTATTATAATTAGTAATATATATTATCACTATATTACTATCTTCTGGCAAAGATCACCTGTATCATCATCATCTGTATGGATCCTCACCACACTTGAACTCATTAATACAGAAATTGGATGCTGTTGAGACACGGATGCTGTAATTAGCAAAGCTCATGCCTAATGAGTAGCAGCTTAATGGCACACTTTTGATGCTAATTTATACATAAAAATATTAAACCCATCCAGTACATCTCAGATCACCTACTTTCCCCTTCTAATATCAAATGGACAGTGACAAATCACAATGTTTGATATTTTACCTCATCTTCCTGTCACCAATTTGAAAATAATATTGAAAAATAAGAAATACTTCAGAAAAATACACTAAAGTATAATAATCTAGGACTCTTACCTTACATATATATTGCTTCTCTTTCTAATTTATAAAAGTAGACACTAAAAAGCAGTCTGATTGTCTCTGGAAAGTATTTTCTACATATCTGCCTCTCCACAGGTCAGTATCACAAAGGAAAGCTAATTTAAATACAGAATTCCACTCTGCAGACATAAGATTAAACAGTTATGAACTGATTTGAAAAAAAAGTGAATAAAATAAAAATCGAGAATTAAGACCAAAAAAAAAAAACAAAAACAAAACAAACAACCCAAACACAACAACAACAAAACCCTCTGTGATTAAAAGGCAAAGGTAAGAGGTTTGAAAACCATTCAGTCCCTTCAAAGAAGGGCACGACTGTACTTAAGAGTGGGAACTGAATTTGGTGGAATCCATAGGAAGCAGTTTGTGAAAGTCGTTCGCAATTTGGCTTTCTAAGTATTAAAGGCAAATGTGTGATTTGTATATGCTCCTTAGAAGCTTATTAAATCTTAACTGGTAACCTACAATCACTTCACCTGTACTGAAACTCAAGACTGACCTAACTGAGCAGGCTCCCTCCAGGGAGCAAATGGAGCACACTCTCTTCCAGTGCAAAGTCGAAGTTCCCCTGTAATTGCTCACCCAAACATGCTTGGAGATACAGCCGTAAACTAAGAGGAAGCAGCTCCCCCTCTGCACTCACAGACCATCCTACTACTGACTATAGCATAGGATAGAAACCATGCAATTCGGACACAGAGGTATCAAAAGGTGATCCCCTGAATCTGCACCAGAAAACTTGATATGAGTATGAGGACAGAAGGCTGGTAGGAAGAAAAGTGACCACAAAGAGAAGAGATTCCAAGTCTGTAAAATAAAGTGGGGGAAAAAGACAGCAAGAGTCAGTCTGTTGTCAGTTTTAAGATAAGATAAATGGGAAGAAAAAGAGGGAGACATCGGCTACAAGGCAAGAGACCAGGGCTGAAGTCCAGGAAGACAGACTAGAATTCAACAAGGAAACACAGCAGTTATTTGTAAAGAACAGAGCTAGTAGCCAGGAGCTAACAACAGCAGACCAGTTATTCCTGTCTAATAGTGCCTTTTCATTTCACAGGAACTTCACCTGGGGCATGCTCCCTTTTGGTATGAAATGGGAGGGGCAACTCACAAAATTCAGGCATGAAGTGCCAAGCTGTTCACCCACCGAGTCTCACTTCCTCTCAAAGCGCCTGCACTCACCACTTGCTCCTTATATGCCTGCTCACATATTAGAGAGCTCCTCTATCCATCTTCCTAGACATCTCATGTTAGTTGGAGAAACTGGCATTGATAATTATGTCTTTTTTGTTTTCCTTTTAAAATCTACTACAGTTGCTCAGGTGTTACAAAAGAAGATCAAGGTCGCCCCTGCAATGTCATTTCAGCCCCCCGCACTTTTGTGCGCTGTAACAGCATGTACTCACAGAAATATTCCCACGTGGCTCTGCAGAGGAAGATATTTGCCTGTAAGATGCCCGCCTCATTCCTGGCACATGAGAAGTGACACTCACTTACGGGGCACTATCTAAGAGCCTCACTAGCCTTTCCAGCAACTTCAGCACTTAAGAACACCATTCTTCCTCACACTTGTCCTGCTGCAACTGAGCCAGCACAATCATTCCACCTCACCACACACAAGCGGTATCAGTACAGGACAGATCACTCAAAACCTGGAACCTCTGTGCTTTCTGTGCTCAGCATTTTTTTTTAGTATTTTTTTTATCTTGTATCCCTAACAGTTACAGTTCATTACCAGCATCTGCATTAAAGGGTTCCTGTTTAATTCCAGCCTGCAGCTCAGCAGTATGCAGCATGAACAGATAAAACCAGCGCTTATCGGTAGGTCTCCCAAGACATGAGTTACACTCTGAACATGCATTCGTAAGACACAGGCAGGAACTGCACCATCAGAATAGAAGAGAACTCCTTCCCTATGTCGAGATTTATTTAAAAAAAAAAAAAAAAAAAATTATATATACACAAAACCACACCACAAACAGGCCTGAATAACTCCAAATAGTGCAAAGGCAAGTCCTGAGAATATCTCTGTGGAAAAAATACAGATGCTAACAGAATCAGTTTGCGAAGACTCCAAGCAAGAGTCCTTTGAGACAAGACTTCTTGTAGCCTCCCAGTTGTTCACCAACAGAAACACCCTTTCTTTTTTCATCAAAGAATTCCCAGCGATGTAATCTGCCCTCCTTACGTACCTGTGGAAGACAGTCGGGACGGGACTCAAAGATCACGAGAAGGACACCAATAGGCACCGTCACCTGCTCCAAATCCAAGTCTTTTGCTATTCGTGTTCGCCGAATTATACGGCCAACACTGTCCTGTGAGGACGCTGCAATCTGACGCAGACCAATAGCCAAGCTGTTCAGCTTTGATGTAGACAGACTAAGACGTTTCAACAAAGGAAGTGCCAATCTCCCTAAGAGAAAGTAAAAATTGTGCTGGAGATAAATTGGCCTGTCTAGGTTCAAGCAAAAGTGACAAACAAATGGTGAACCCCAAAAAAAATCAGGTGTTTCCCACACCCTAGCAAAAAACCTACCTGAAATGAAAAATGCATAGCACCAAGTCCAGTAACCACAATTAAACCACTCAAATGTGAGAATGATTTCACCCATCACCACATTTTCATTTAACGTGGTCAGGTGACATGTACATGAAGCAACATCAATATCCACAAGGTTTGCCCTGTTTCAAGCACTGCTCTAGGTCTGAATTTCTTAAAAATGTTTACCCTGGCAGTATTTCTGGAAGGTTTGGGCACTAACTTCACCTTTTGATTTTACAGATGGAAATCCCAAGTACAGATGCACACATTGCACCTGTATTCAGATTGGGCAAGAAGTGCCTGAATTTTCTAGTTGGAACATGTTCAGACAGTAAGTTAACCCAGCAATTGCACCTCACATACTCTGGTCAGTAAAAACTGGTTACCTGGAGTCTTCCACAAAGTATTAGGACTCACAGTATGTCATTTTCCTACATTTCATATATTGCCATCCCTACGTATACACATCCCAATCCCAACTGCTCAATGAATGTATCAGTCTAACACAGAAGAATGGGTACAATCCAAGCCACCTAAAGAGAACTTTCCAGAAGACGACAGGGTTCTTTTTGGAGAGCATCAATTCAAGTACAGAGATGACAGACTTCCCCTCAGAGGCCAAACATTATCTTAAACTGCCCAGAAATATTCACTTTATGCATAACAGAGATGACATTTGTTACATTCTGTTTCTAAAGCACATCTCCTTTAGCAAAATGGAGCGCTATTTTTCTGTTTTGTTTTTCACAACACGCTGCTCAGTGTTCCACAAGGCCTCACTATCTTCTCCGAGGAAGGCATCTGTTTTATGACACTGTGGAAGCTGATGCTGTTTACACTGACAAGCTCTCAAGGTCCTGGGTTCACTCCTCTGTAACAGCCACACTACCCAGTCCTGGGTGACAGAAGATTATAGTTCTGCTCATTTCCTTCAAAGCCAAGACAGGTTAAAAATGTGAATGGACTTGAAACAGTACCTTTATTTTCAGCCTCTTCTAAATCCTTTTTGTTTGCCAAGAGAATTTCTTCTCTCTGGTCAGTCAGCAAGTCAGCAAGATGATAAATAATCTCAGCTCTCTGAAAAAGAAAACAGCTTCTGAACTAAATTATTACAAAAAGTCCATGCTATTTGACGTCTGGCCCCCTCAGACCATTGATGTTGATCACATCCTCTCACTGTCTCAACTCCCTGAATACCTGGAACCAGCTGATTTGTCCAGCCTGCATCACACTGAAAAATGAATGCAGAGCGCTACTTCGACCTTTACTTTGCTTTTTAGTGTCTTGCTTTCCACGCCCAGTCTTCTTCACCAAACCCATGATGTTCTCCCTTTAAGACCATCTCATCATCTTCACAACACATGCCACATTTCACCTACCCAGCTCTAGAGCAGTAACCATTTGTCTACAGCTCTCTTTGGCACACACTATTCACAGGAGTGAACGGAAGAAGTTTTTTCAGTCAATTCTTCAGCAGCTCTGATCACTATTCATTTCTGTGAGATATTCAATGCCATTAAAAATTTTATAAATCCCACATGAAAGCACATATTAATTACTTCACAGCCCCGAGATACATTATCTTTCTGCTTTTCTCATCTCTTTAAGCATGCTACAATCCCAGTGATGGCTCAGGCACACAAAGAATAGGTTCTTGTCCCGGGGGGCCCATTTGTTCTATAAATCTGTGTTGTACAGCTCACCACACACATACAAGCTTAACAAGTGAGGCCATATTGTTCTGTCACCTGCTCAGGCTGTAGAGCTGCCAGGGTCCTGCCACCAGCTCGAGCCATTTCCCCCTGCTGCTCCACTGTAGGACCTGCAAAAATACCCAAAATATGCTATGCAGACAAAATAACAGCACACATGGAAGTGAACACCAACCCTTCCACCTTCTGACTCTTTGCTCAAAGCAGGAACGGAATCTTAAACAGACATATTCAAGACACATCAACATCAAAAAGCAAATAAATTTTTTTGAATTATTGGAAAATTCCTAGAAAAGACAACAGAAATCATAATCTTACCAAAACTCAGATAGCCCTGCCACCTCATAAATTAAAGCTTCATTTGCATCTTGAATGCTACATGAAGTTTTGATTTTTGCCCATCTCAGAACAGCCACAATAGAATGAAAACAGTTTTGAACGAGAGAGACCGTGTTTTGGAAAGAGCTGCAGTACAAAATGTCTAAGACAAAACCTCTTTCATGTGGAAGAGAGATAATAAAGGAAAAAAATGATGTCTCGCGTCTTCAAACTGAATGGGGGATGATTGCCCATAAAGGTGGTAGGGGCATCAAATGGAGCTGTCAGGAAGAAAATTCAGAACTTTCTCCACCCTCTCGAACCCAAACTAAAGCAAGCAGTTCTTCACATAGTTCTAGCTCCAGAGTTTATATGCAGTAACTAGTTAGACCATCATGACACACAATTCTGGGGATGCCATCTTCACACATGTCCAAAGGATGATTCAACAAATTAATACAAGACCTACATTGAGGATTATTATATGCAAAGAAATTTGCTTGGCTTAAAGCACAAGTCCAACACGTTGTTCCATACTTGCCGTGTTCTGCCAAGGTCATGGATCTTTGGTCTTTCTCCAGCAATACAGTGGCAGGAAAACATTCCTACTTACCATACCAGAAGACTGAGTCATAAAAGGAATTGATGATAAGAAATAAAATGAAATACTATATCGGTTCAGCAGCACATTCTATGTCCACATTTTCACACTGAAATCTTCAATACTAGAAGATAACCCCTAAGAATAAAACTGGTAAAATCTTACTCATTGCATTCTTCAAATGCAAATCTCATACAGCAATTTATCAGATGGAGAGAATCAGAGCAGAGGATTCAACATTTTCTCTTCCTGCTTTAGAAAATACCTTTCAAAATCCATTTTTCAAGAGGAGTGTGATTTCCCAGTTATTGTATGGGTCTAGACAAATTTTAACTCTAATCTCTACAGCTCTCAATGTACATATTGCCTCTGTACTCACCTGCAGGTTTCACCTCTGAAAAAAAAGTTCCAACTTTTTTCCCTTCTACGATATCTGTGATGACATGACCAGAGATCTTCGGGTGGGTTCCATTTGCAATCACTACAGAGGTGCCTCCTTGGAGGGCCCACAGAGCTGCTTTCACCTAAAGCACAGGAGAGAGGCAGTTTCAGGAAATTCACTTGTTATTTGAATCACAATTCTCAACAAGACTTCTTGCTGCACTTTGATCTCCAGATTGATAAATTAAGCTTTAAAAGAGCATTCAGCACACTTCCAGAATTACCATAGTGTACCATTGAATGAGATCATGCATTTGCACTTTACCTTCCATTCCTTAACTAGCTGTACTTCCAATTTTCCTACCATCTTGCTTTTTTCAAGACTTCTGCATGGGCACTTTGGCAATATGTTCTTTTTCATCATTACCTTATGTTGCAAGTTCTTACTGTCTGAAGCAACCAAATGTTCTGTTTTGAAAAGATTATTGCTGATTGCCCTGACATTGATTACCCATCAATAATTGAACCACTTCAACTGGCCACATGATATTACTTATTCTGTGGAGCACCATTCTTGCTCAGGCCTGAGCCGTTACCATATAACATTAAAATACTACTCAGTATCCTTAGCTGTCCAAATTATTCCATTTGATCAGCCTCATGAGTCCGGTAAGATGTACTGGAATTCTCATTGTTTAAGACCCTTTGGTAAAGCTATGAATTTTGCTGAAGCGTTACTCAGTTTTCCGCACAAAGTTTTTACTTGCTTTGTTCACATTTCCTGTTCACCTTCCAATAATTTTTTTTATTTGCTTCTACTTTTTATTTGGTAGTACACCTACTGTCCTAAAAGTTGTTTCTTTCAGTAGGCTCTATTGAAGACATTGCACTTTTTCAGTTTTCAATTATATGCTTTTTATTTGGCACTCTTCTCCCTTTTGGTGGTTGTTTTGGAGGAAGATTCTGTAAGCATAGCATTTAGGAGTCATCTTCAAAGGTCTCGACTGCAGCGTACCAAGTAACGTGCATAAGATCAAAGGCCAGGAGCAAGAACAATCTGACATCCACAGACAGATGGAAACTGAAATCAAGGATGCTACCAGATATCCTGTGTGCTAAGGGCTGTCATGGAAGGTGGGTAGGGAGGCAGGCATCACAATCAACCAGAGTCTGTGACATTTAGGGGCAGTATCTTTGTAGGCATTTTCCTCACATGAAGGGTGACATGAGTTTCTTTTTCTGAACTTCAGTGTGGGTATACTGAAGTTTGCTTAGGCCTTCCACAGAATGTTAAGTTAGCAGCAGGATTAGCTTATTAGTAAGGGTCCTTTGAAATCCCCACATATTCATCAGTCCTAAGATTAGCCTCTTTCCACACATGTGAGCCACAGTTTAAGGCATCACACGATTTCTCTAAAATTTCCCTCCCTCTAACATTTCACTTGTTCATGCCAAAACAGGAAAACACAACCCCAAATCCCAGATGTTACCAGATGTTACCTGCTGAAGAGGTACTGGCTGCGGTCTCTTTTTTTTTTCTTCCTGACTGTGATATGGGCAGCATTATCCCACCAGTAATTTTTTTGGTGTCTCATTTTTTTTTTACTGCAAAAGCTTCTCTGTTTCCTCACTTCTATGTTTCTGTAATATGGTTCTAAAATTAGGTATTACAGTTCCCATTCACTGGGGTACACCACCTGTCAGATATGCCTATCACATCAAACTTGACTACCACAAGAATATCAACCGCTCCATTTTTGCTCAAATTTCCTGGTGATGAAATGAAGATTTTTACTTTGAGCTATCATCTGTTTAGTCTGTTATTGATACAGTTTCCCAAATGTATCACCCGATTCTCTGCTGTGATTTTTTTTTTGTTACAATTGAAGCACTGAGATTCACCTCCAGGTGACTTCGACTTAAAATAAATATCTCTCACAGATTGTTATTTTTACAAGTACTCTCTGACCTTGGCAGCTTTCCCCCCAGTACATGGAATCATGCAAACTATTCCAAAACTCAGATCAAGGGAAAGTTGTTTCTAAATCATATCTGTACATCTCACAGTTAGAACAGTCAAAGGCCTCCTCCTTTTGCCATCTTCTACTCCCTGCTCCAATATTGGAGCGTGCCTCACCTGGTTCTCCAGAAAAGGAAATACCCGGTGAAGATTTTTCACTTTGGTCTCTCCCTGCTTCATCAAAATCACTTCAGTATTTATAGACAACCTTCCAGAAGTGTCCTTAGGAAACTCGCACCAATTAATGCTGCCATAGTGCATATCCCAACATCCTGAGAGATAAATGCTGAAGTCTCACACCAAACCCATGATTGTGCACTCACAGTAATGAATATCGAGGGCATCCAACAGTACACAGCACCTCTTGGTGCTCCGACCTCTACTAATCTCTTCAATAACTAAAGCACTTTGGTCTCCACCAACATATCCTTCAAAAGCAAACAGCACATGTACAAACTGAGAAAGGAGACAGAGGTATCATATCAGATTCAAGTGACAGGGATTCTCAAAGACTTTGAATTGTCACATAAGGAAAAAAGTGAGAAGTGACTCCTATTTTAATTTAACACATCAATTTATACAGTTCCAAATGTCACATTAATGAATTACATCCCAGTAGTTTGTATAGTTGCTCTTGTCAAGTCACATGGACACATGAAAGAAGCTAAAGGAACCCACACACTGTTCCAAGAAACTCACAGAATAGCTGAGGCTGGGACAGATCTCTGGAGATCAGATAGTCCAACCACCTGCTCAAAGTGGAGTCAATTACAGCAAGTTACTCAAGACACTCTCCAGGCAAGTTTTGAACATCTCCAAACACTGAGATTCCACAAGCTCTCTCAGCAACCTGCTCCAGTCTTTCAGCAACCTCACAGTAAAATTCCTACCTTTCCATTTAATTTCTTGTATTTCAGCCTGTGCACATTGCATCTTTTCAGTGGAGATATCCAGGGAACAGACAAGAGTCTGGCTCTGTCTTCTCTACACCCTCCCTTCAGGCATTTATATATAAACCATCTCTTCTTTGGGGTAAACAGTCCTCATCCTCAGCCCCTCATTAGTGTGACAGATGCTTGAATTCTGTAATCATATCCGTGGTTTTCCTTTGAATTCAGTGTGGTATGGCATGTCCTTCTTGTGACGCAGTGTCCAAAACCAGACACTACTCTGTAGATGTGGTCTCACTAGTGCTGAATAGAGGGAAATTTCCCTCAATCTCCTGGCTATGTTTTTTCTAATGCAGTCCAGGATGCTGTTGGCCTGCTTTGCCTAAAGGGCATACTGCTGGCTCACATTCCACTTGGTGGCTACCAGGATCCCCTAACATCCTTTTCAGAGACCCTGCTTTCTATCCAGTAAACTCCCCAGCCCTTAGCGGTGAAAAGAGTTTTCCATCCCTCCAGGTAGGGCTCAGCATTTCCCATTTTCTACCTCCATAAGATTCCTGTCTGCACATTTCTGCAGCCTGTCAAGATCCATCTGAAAGGCAGCACAATCAGCTTGTCTATCTCCCTTTCCTTCCCAATTAAAAAAAAAAACCAAACAACCAACCAAAGTTCCATATTTCTACCTTGGCTTCCATGCCTCCCATTCCCACTCGGGATTTGGTTCCAAATGTTACAGACTGCTGGTCTCCTGGGTAGAATATGTCAATGAGCTTTGCATCATCAGATCCCGGAGGGCTGTCAAAGAGTCCTGAAATAAATAATAAAATTCTGTTAAGTGTTATATACCCTCATGTCCAAAGCCCACCCATGAAAACAGAACAAAAATAATAAATCCCCGAGGCTGAAAAGCTGTATTCCACTCTACAGGATTGAAAACTTTCTCTGACACCTGCTTTTCGTGGGACTGAAAGCATGAAACACTCAACAGGCAGAATCAAGAACCATAGCTTTACCAAAAGCATAATGACTAAGAAACCAAAGCGCCACATGCTGAATTTCAGCATATAAACTGGGAGATAGTGACATTTGGTTGAGGTTACAGAGACAGTTTACAGCTTTTATAGGTTCAAAATCTGGGCTTGTATATACAAGGCCACAACAGAACAGGCAAAGGATAGTTCTCCTCACCACGATCTCAGATGATATTCTTAATTACAGTGATAAACAGGGCAATTCAGAAATATGTAGAAAGGGTAACTATAAAAAAAAAATCTCACAAGTAGTAACATAGCACGACAGAGATGTATTCCTACTAATTATTATTTTAAAATCTATTAATTTTATATAACCATGTTTAGGGTTGAATGACACTTTGGTTTACCTAACACATTCATTCTACCATCACACTTCCCAGAAATGCTATGTGAAAAAATCCTGGCATTACAAATTAGAGAGCACAAGTGCAGACTGTGTCCTTCCTTGATAGCTTGTGAAGAAGAGGACACACATCTTTCCACAAACGAGATGTCAAACTGAATGAATAAGCTTGAACGATGGAGGTGCTGGATGTGGTTTTTTTGTTGTTTTTTTTTTTTTACAAGATGTTTTGACTATTGTTTTTCTGAGTTGTTCTCGGACAGTCATTTCAACCAGAATTAACCATGAAATCCAGATGAATCTGCTAAAAGAAACTGTGTTTATGGAAAGCACCTCCTTCCTTCTCAGGGCGTACAGTATGTGCCAAAGTCCAGGATTCACCAAATGAAACTCACCTGGAGAAGATTAAAAGACTATGTGACTTGGCTGATGTGGACCGAACTGATCTCAAACTGCGCCCTGATCTCAAACTGCACCCACTACCCTCCTCTCTCTAGAAAAGGAACTTCAACATCCTTAAGTGACAGACTTATGTCACAGCAGCATAGCTGAGAAGACTAGAGATCAGTGTAAGCCAAATGTCTGGGAGATCAAAAAAGCTACTAAATTCGAGGTATCTGGAAGGCAGTGATCAGGATGTAAAATCTATATGTAGTTTACAGAAAGACAGTACCTGATGCCAGAAGAAACAAACTATTGTAGATTTGTATCTGGCTTATACTCCTGAATCTAAAAACATAGCCTTTGTCCTGCATATTACTCATGAGTACATCATAAAATTCTGAGAAGCTAGCAGGACTACCATAGTACATATTCTGGGTATTGTAGGTTCTGGAACAAGTCTCAAATTCACATGCATTCTCACCCACCCAGATTCAACAGGGGGGCAGACAGTCTTTGGCTTATGAAACAGCATCAGCATTGGATATATGCCTTACGAAGTCACGTGGTGCGTTGTAATTGTCCCTGTAAAAGATATGAACTGAAGAGATCAGTAAACCCCAAATACAGGATGGCTTGCCTATCTGATGTACTTCAATAAAACAAGAAAATAAAGAAAGTACTCCAAACCTTCTACATCTGAGAGAACAATCAGGAGATCGGTTTTCATTTCCACAGCCAGTCGTGCTGCCAGACTGTCATTATCCTTGACACTAATCACCTGCAATGCACATGCATATCGGCAGCATTGAATAGCAGGAGGAACTAGGAAATATTTGGCTGCAACAAACAAAAGCTACCACAGCACTACGAAGTCCTTCAGAGCTACTTTGTTCACACCCACTGGAAACTTAGAAGGTGGTCTTTGTATGAAAGTGCTTTCAGAATGCAGTAAAGAAGTACCAAAATGACAAGCAGTGTAATCCGTACCTGCATTCTTCACCTTGGTGCCCAGTGACAAGACAAGAGGTACTAACTGACCTGGCTTAATGCCACAGTGCTGGACTAGAAGACCTGCAGAAGTCTCTTCCAACTTCAACTATTCAGTGTAAACAAAACTGGGCATGCTTGCTTTTGGCAGAGCAGACATCATCTGCCCTGATTTCACCCCACAGCACTTTATCATGCCAGAAACACAGAGGACAGCACAGTCTTCCAGTACCCTCTGTCTGCATTACTACTTTTGTACGCGTGTTTCCCTGCTGCAGGCTTCAGAGGTCCCCAATTATGGTATTACTGAAATATCAGTGCTGTACCACCTACAAGCAGGATCCACCCCCTTGCAATACTTTACCCACATTTACCCCCTGGAGATCACTGTTTGGCTCTGGAGGTGGAACAACGGCATCATTAGTGTTAATTATAGGGACGATATTCATCCTTAAAAGTTCATGCAATGTTCCATTTAAGTTCCGACGCTTCTGTTCATCGTGGAAATCCAGGTTGGTGACTAAAATCTAAAAGGAGAAAATGAATGTGTACTTAGTCTACCACTTTTCCTAAGAACATCATCACAAACTTATGTATTAATATATCATAACAGATCATTCATGCCCTTCAGGTCACTAAATAAATATAAGTCACATTTAAAGGATGAAGAATACAAGTGAGACGTTATTTTCAAAACATTTTCAGGTTTAAACACCTTAAATTCCACTGGAGCCTATAATGGCCCTTCTTAAGCTGACAGATCACAGGCTTGAGGAATCGCCTCAGAATAAAAACATAAGCAGAACATAGGCGCTGCTGGTAACTACTAAGACCCTAAAGAAACCAACAGATTACTCAGGATGGTACCATTCCTGTTTTCCTTCACAGTGTAATGTTTCTACTGTCACAAGAGGGATGCTTTCTCTCAAGATTTCTCTTCAGCTCTAGAACTCACTTGCTTTTCGGAAAGAATCTTGATCTTAAAGCCTCTTGTATGCAGACACCACACTTTTTTTTTTTTTTTGGCTTTTTAAGACCAAAAAAACCCCCATGTCTGCTCCAAAATGACTTTTTTTTTTTTGTCATTTTTACTTTAACCTTGGACTATTGAGAACTAAGCAAACTACTCACCCACAGAAATGTTACAATAGCACTTGCAATCAATGTGTATACTGACACTTTTTTTTTTTTTTTTAACAAAGACAACTAATTCTTTTAAATCAAAGGAATGGTAGTTGTCTACAGACTTGACCAAGATTATAATCCAGTGCAACCTATAGCAATTGTTACCTATACTGTAAACATTATAGTGATATTAACTATACTGTATTACAGGAAGAAGTTCTTCCAAACAAGACTTCATACTAGGCTCCTGAATTCATTTAAAGTGTCTAAACAAATAAAGCCTTACAGTTGATGAAATTCTCTATTCTCACGAGTATTTAAGATAAGCAAAGCCTGTTTAAGACTAGCTCAACTAATACAGCTGCAGTATTCAGTATAGGTGGGAGAACCAGGCTAGGGGTACCATCACCCACGAGTTAGAAAGGTTTGAGGAGCAGACGGACAGTCAGTTCTGAAGTGTCAATATGCACTTCTGTCAGCCTTACAGAATGTGTGGCAGTTCAGCCACTTGTCATTTTTAAACACTCACTTTGGATCACTAACTTCAGCTTTTATTAACGCCTTGACCCCACCGGTACATAACAGCAGGACACACACAAACACCAAAAAGTAAAAGCTTATTTGCTTCACCTCGACAATAGATAATTCCATGTAGCAGATAGTTAGCAAAGCACTCCTACAATAATAATACAATAATAAACCCACATAGAAGGATGGCAATAGAAATGCAAGACTACAGTAAAGATAGCAGCATATAAAATGTGGAAGAAAATACAAGAACAATTCCATCACTGGCTGAAGTAGCAAGTCAGTCTAGGAAAGAAAGAATCCCTTACTTGAGCTGCACAGATGCTGTACTGTGTAAACATGGCCTCATAGAGAGCCATTAGTCCACTCTGGCCAGCTGCTGCACAGGCTCGCGCCTCCAAGACTGGAATAGCCTAGAGAGATAAAAAACAGTTGTCAGGCAGTGACTTGAGCAGGCAGTACCCAGCATTCAAGGAAAAGCAGGAGTACTGCCACCACTCACCATATCTTTTAGCTGACTCTGGCCTGAATGAAGCGCTTGCCTCACACTCTGAGAAAGCAGGATCTCATGACGCAACCGCTGCTTTCCAAAAGCTACTGCACCACTGGTGACAATCATCATCTCTCGGCCCTGATTTTGCAGCATTGACACCTATAAGTATAAAACATAAGAAACAAGGCCTGGAGTATCATCATTGATAGCATGACAGTTCTGGCTGTTATATGCTCACCAGCTCTTGCTGACACAATTGTTTTGCTTTAAACACAGATGCACAAATCAAGGCAACCACCCTCTACTCCTGCACACCTTCCTAGGCACTTAGGAGCTACGCAAAGAACTGCACGCAGTCTATAGCTTTTGCTAAATGTTCTTTTCAAAATACTAGTTTTTACAACAGAGTCAAACTTGAATTTTCACAATATATACATATATTACATGTTAACATTTACATACCCCTCACCCCTCCATTGCTACAGATAAGGAAAGATAAGATATAAAAAAAGCTTTAAAGTAATAGCTGGACATTCCACCAACCTTCTTATTTACCATCCATTCCCAAAGATGCCATTATATAGTAACTTGGAATTCTACAAGTAGAGAAGCTAACTCTGATAGTACAGCTTTTAATTACTTCCTTACATGCATCTGACCAGATTCCTTTCAAAGCTCTAAAGATGTCTTACATTAACTTAACTTACTATGTTAGCTTTACTTTCCAGAGAAGATATGTTCAATCTCTGCCAAAGTCATCATTTCATTTTGGAGAACCAATCCATGAGTTGATCCTATTGTTTTTTTCCTACAAGTAATAAGGTTTCAAAGATTTCTCCCAGAGGAAACCTGCAAATGCTCCAGTAATTAAGAAGGGTCTGCTCTTTCTGCAGGCTGCACAAACTTCCCACTAGATCCAACGAATGCCCTATTCATGTCTTACCCACTGCATAAAAATCTCACCATGCAAATCTCTCTCTCTATACTGGGTCTGGCCAAGATGAAACTAACTTTCTTCACAGGGGCCCATATGGTGCTGTGCTTTGGATTTCAGGAGATTATCAGTTTTGATAACATTCTCATGCTCTGTCTATTGCTAAATAGTGCTTGCACAGTATCAAAGCCTTCTCTTTTTCCCATGCTAAGAAGTACTTGCACAGCATCAAGGCTTTCTTTTTCCCACTATGTCCTATCACAGCAGACAAGCTAGGGGTTGGGTAAAAAGTTTGGGAAGGACGCATTTGGGACAGCTGACATGAACTGGCCAAAGGAACATTTCATACTATGTAATGTCATGCTCAGTAATAAAACCGGAGTAGCAGAATAGGAAAGGGCAGGGGTTTGTCTTCCAAGGTGGCTGTCACTCAGGGACCAGCTGGGCATCAGTCTGCTTGTGCAAGGTAGTGAGTGATTGCCTTAGCATCAGCTGTTTCTTTTCCCCTTTTGTTCACTTATAAAACTGTTTTTATTTCAACACATGAGTTCAAGATTTCTTTCCAATCTGACTGGTGGTGGGGTAAAAGTGTGGGGAGCAAGCAAGCTGGTTGTCGTGTGGGTGCTTAGATGCTGGTTGCGGGTCAACCCACTACACCTTCAAACACTGATTCACTGAGTTACATGGTTTATGCTACCACAGCACAGGAGGATGAAAAAGGGAAAGGCCAACACACTGCTTAAGGGACCATCACTGTTTTATAAGTTTTCTCCTACAATCTTCTGTGCCATCCAACAATCACCAATATCTAAAGTTAAAGCAAACATTACACTTCAATCACAGAATTACCTGCTCTACAATAGATGCCAGTCTCCCGAGGGCCAAACCACACTCATCCCCTCGAGTCACAACAGCACTTCCCAGCTTCACAACAATCCTCTTTGCATGCTTCAGCTCACTACGGTGTGCAAATGATTTTCCATGCGCACGGCTGAGTGGCATGGTGATAAATGGGATGTTGCTCCAACAACGTAGAGATTCATTCCTTAATCTTTGGTTATGGCGAAGGAGATCTGTGGTTTAAAGAAAGTTAAAAAAAAAAAAAAAAAGGCAGTTTAAGTGCTTCATTCTTAAGCTCTTGAAGTCACAGAGCATTTCCTCCCTTTCCATCACTCAAGCTCACAAGACACACTTCTAGTGACTAGGAATGGGAAGTTAACTTCCAAGTCACCAAAACGAAGTGAGAACCAATAATATCAGAGCAGCGCTAACCCTTAAGGTATACAAGGCAATATCCCACGTGTCACAGAGCTCTGACTCTGGGAATCTGGATGATCAAACTGAATGACACTGTAAAAAAGCCCATACAGCTCACATCGGAACTAAAAGGACTAGTTATAAAAAACAATTCCTTTGTCTTGCTTCATGATATTGAGCTAGAGAGCTTTCTCATCTGTAGTAGTGCAGAAAGCTTGACTGTTAGGAAAGAATAGAAACACAGCTTTTGCAACATCTCTAAGGCAGGTATTTCTGCACATTGCTCAACTAGGAGCAGCAGAAAGAGAATGACAGGCATATGAACTGGAAGTCACCTTCCTGCGGGATAAATTGGCATTGAAGGGAGAAGAGACAGACAGTGTTACTCGGGTAAGAAACAAGACACATAAGGCTGGCGCTTCACCCAAATCAATGAGCTATGGAACATCTGTCAGCAAAAACTTTATTTTCAAAATGCCTGCAAAGGACAGTAAGACCACTATCAGCACAGCAGATTAAAGAGAATAGTGACTCTTATGGTGCAGTTACAAGAAACAATCTGGTCTGCCTCCTTGTCAATTAGAAAGGATCCAAACACATGAAAGTCCCAAAGTTAAGCTGAAGGAATGAAGGCTGGTGGAAAACACTCCCCAAGTTACTTCATGTGACATTGCAGAGGCACAGTAAACTGTGTCTGACTGCAGATGAGAACACCTGCAGTTCATATGTGTCAACTGAATAATTAATATAATACAGATAAGCCATGTCTTGAAAAATAAAAACTAAAAAATGAAACCAAATTTCCTTATCTTCCAACTAGTTCTTCTTGTATAACTATTCAGAAACTACATTAAATGAGGTCAACTTTTAGACAGTCTCAAAAATACGAGTCTAGTAAAAAAGAGGGAGAACACTTCTGACATAATTACAGAAAAAAATGGCTATTTACAGTACACTCTAGGTCCAAAAGTGAAACTTATTCAAGAGACAGCACACATTAACAGAAAAATTAGGGAAAAGATCATACTGGATGCTATGGAAAGAACAATGAAATCACAAGACAGAGTCAACAGGGATTCACAAAGGCAAAGTCACACTTGACTGAGTTGATACGTTTCTCCATTAAGGTCATCTGCCCAGTGAATGAATGGAAGGCTAGTTTTTCTGGATTTTAGTAAGGCTTTTGATACTGTTTTGATATATCACAACATCCTTCTGGACAAATTGTCTAACTGTAAGCAGGTACATGGTGTACATGGTGTGCTGAGTAAAGAACTGGCTGTACAGCAGGGCTCAAAGGGTTGTGGTGAATAGGGCAACATAGAATCATTTAGGTTGGAAAAGACATTTAAGGCGATGGACTCCAACCACTAACCAAGCACTGCCAGTTCACCATTAAATCATGTCCCTCAACACCACATCTACACATCTTTTAAATCCCTCTAGGTATAGGGACTCCATCACTTCCCTGGGGCAGCCTAGGCCAGTGCTGGACAACCTTCACAGGGAAGAAATTGTTTCTCAGCTCCAACCTAAACCTCCCCTGGTGCAACCTGAGGCTGTTTTCTCTTGTCCCGTTTCTTCTTGCCTGGGAGAAGAGACCAAGCCCACCTGGCTCCAACCTCCTGTCAGAGAGTTGTCGAGAGACAGAAGGTCTCCCCTGAGCCTCTTTCTCTCCAGGCTCAACAAGCCCACGTCCCTCAGCCACTCCTCACTAGACTTGTGCTCTAGACCCTTCCTCAGCTCCATTGCCCTTCTCTGGACACACCCCCTTCGATGTCCTTCTGGGAGTGAGGGGCCCAAAACTGAACCCAGGATTCGAGGGGCAGCCTCACCATTGCCCAGTCCAGGAGAATGATCTCTGCCCTAGTCCTGCTGGACACACTAATGCTGTCAGAAGAGAGGTGGCCTTCTTGGCCACCTGGGCACATGCTAGCTAATCTCCATCTGGCTGCCTACTGACCCCCCCAGGTCCTTTTCCACTGGGCACTTTCTAGCCATTCTTCCCCAAGCCTGGACTGTTGCAGGGGGTTGTTGTGACACAGTGGCAGGACCCAGCCCTTGGCCTCACTGAATCTCACCCTGTGGGATCAAAAAGAAAGGGACCTGGAGGTGCTGGTTGGCAGCAGCTCAAGAGGAGCCAGCAGCATACCCTGCTACTAAGAAGAAAAACCACATCCTGTGGTGCATCGAACACAGCATAACCAGACAGTGAAGAGAGCAGATTGTCCTGATATATTTATTGTTGGTGTGGCCTCATCTGGAATACTGTGTGCAGTTCTGGGCCCCACAATTTTAGAAGGATGGGGAGGTTCTTGGATGCATCCAGAGGAGAGCAACAAAGCTGGTGACAAGGCTGGAAGGCCTGTGAGGAGCAGCAGCGGACTCTGGGTTTGTCTCCTTTAGAGAGAAGGCAGCTGAGGGGCTGACCTCATTGATCTCTGCAACTTCCTGAGGAAAGGACCTGGAAAGGATGGTGCTGAGGTTCAGACATTAGCCAGCGTTTCTTTACTGAGAGGGTTGCCAAACTCTGGAACTGACTTCTTGGAGAAGTGGTCAATGTCCCAAGCCTGTCACAGTTCATGAGGTGTTCGGGACAATGCCTTTGATAATATGATTTAGCTTTTGGTCAGCTCTGAAGTGGTCAGGCAGTTGGACCACATGGTCACTGTAGGTCCCTTCCCACTGAACTAGAATAGCCTAGCCTAGCCAGTCCTAAGCAGTATCTCATCCGAAGATATAGAGGTTTCTTTACAAATCAGTATACCAAATCCTGTGCCATGGTCGGAGCAATCTGATTTTACTTAATCTGTTCAGTCTCTCTAATTCTGATGCTCTAGAATACAAAATAGATTCAGTTATAACCTAAAGTGACTATTCTGGGTGTCACTTCTGCTGAAGAAATGAACACAGTGCTACAGAAAAGAGAAACCCATCGTTTAACAATGTTTTAAACAAATTGTTTGTTCATTATAGATGCAAAAGCTGAAATCATAGAATGTTTTTGGTTGGAAGAGACCTTAAAGACTGTCTAGTTCCAACTCCCCTGACAGGTTGCTCAAGTGATTAACCATAACTGAGGGCTGCACTAACATGTCTCACATACAAAACTAAAAATGGAATCTGGAGACGAGTTTCATTTGCCCCTCATTTTCATAAGGGAATGAATACTTGTGAATGTAAATAAGTCATACAATACATATGAAAGAATAGGAAAAGGAATCCATTTAACCATTCTTTACAGCATCATACATTAGTATATAGTATTTGTCTATCCCACACAGTATCACCAGAAAGGAGTAAAAGCACTGTCTCTCCAGTTCTCTTAACTAAAGCTTCAGGACTTATAAGGTCCTAAGAAGGTAGCTGTTGAAGGATAACCAGTATCTGAAAGGAAACCACTTATTTTTTTCAGAAAAACAAGGAAAAAGACAATGATTCTAGAACAAGCAGAGTCATTCATCTCCAATAAAGTCCTAATTGCTAACCTTGCTCTACAACTGCAGAAATACATCTTTTTTTTGCTATTTTAGACCCGTCTGAGATGTGAAATTAGGGCCCATGTTACATATGCAAAACATTTCTGGTGATACAAGACCATTACCACACTTCATAGGCAATTAGGGAGAAACTGATAGAGCCATCCAGTCAGCTTTGTGTACAAATAGGTTTCCAGGATGTAGAAACTTGTTGGCAGTTTTACTTCCTTAAAAAAGAAGGGGAAATGGACAAAAAAGACTTAAGTATCTGGCACTGCAGATCCCTATCTTCAACCTGCATGAGGCTTGCTTCTCAGTAGAGCAGCAGAATGTCAAAATATACATTAGCTGTACAGGATCACAACAGAAACAGTGGACAACAAAAGAAGAACTGTGATAAATGCTCGGATCAGCTTTGGAATGCAATTGATTAAATCACCAGAGTTGCTCCAACACTGGATACTGATGACTGTCAATACTAAAGAATCATTTTCACAGTGTTAACCGAGTACTTTACTGACTTTGGGAAATGCAGAATATTTAGAACTACTACAAATGCAGAAGTCAGCAGAGCTATAGTCAGAAAAAAACAAGTTTAGCATTTTCAGGATTTCAACATTTATTAATTCATATAAACATCAACAAAAAAGAATGGTTAACACACAGACCAATAGGAAATTAATCCTGCACGCGACAGTAAACAGTTAATGTCTCAATCTCATAGTCCCTCTCTATCCTTGCCTTCCCTATTCCAGACCACTAATCAAATAGACAGTGAAGGGTTCTCTCATCAGGTTTTCAGGGAACAACTATTTACAGAGCACCCATGTATTTATACTCAGGTTTCCTGCAAGCATCTTCCCACCTTAATCCAAATACATTTGAGCTTCACACCTCACTTTTCTCAAGACATCTGTGGGCTGAACAATGCAGATAGAGAAGCAGATAAAGATCAGATATGGTTTTCCAGAAATCTGTGAGGTTAAAATAAAGAAGTTTTACAGTGGCAGTACTTTTGCAGATTATCTTTCTGCTCGAAAGGCACATTAGAATGAAAAAAATACACCCTCTCAGACATCCAGATGAATATTATGAAGGAAGAAAGTAACATTAAGAAAAGTAACAACTGCAGCTCACTGCAGAGGCTGCAAGTTTTAAATTATGTTAATGAGGTGATTTTCCTTTCAACCCAGGAAAGAGCACAGGCATGTCCAGACACACACTAACACTCTTAGAAAGGTGTGTTTTCTCTCATACGTACATGAGTGGGAAACAGCTTTGATGGCGCGTGGTGGTAACATGAAGCACCATCCAGGGGAACGGACATGAGGGCTCAGAGCAGCTCGACACAGCATTTTGAGATGTCTTCTGCAAATCAAGGATATCTGTAAGTTAAAAGGAAGGTGGAAGGGAAAAAGCTAGTTAACTATCAGTGAATTTCCCTCTATTGTGCCCTCCTCACCCATCTCCCCACCCCAGCTCCTCTGTCCTGTACACTCTTAATACAATTACCCTTTTGTAGGTGTCAGACAGCCACTCTCCATTTTGCAGAATTCTCAGACTGTGACTTAGAAGAACCGAGGGACCCTGTTCCCCACCTACTGCCAGAAGACCATTATAAAAGATCAAGAACAAAACATGTTTCCCCAAGAAGGGAAAATCCTACTAGTGAGGGGACCCACTATGGAGAAAAGTCCACTTTGTCCACAGAGAAGCCCCATACCCCACACTAGAGAATCTACTGTACTTCTCATGAATCTCAGCCCTATTCAATATAAAAGATATGATGATCACTTTCCCATGAGCACCACCATAGGACAAGGTATTAACCAAGATTACAAGTAAGGACGCTAACTTCCAAGGTATTTGGCACTTGTTTCCCTTGACTGAACTTGTAAATGCTCAACATCCCTGTAACTCAAAATCCACTAGAGCAAGTACCCAGCAAACAAGGGATACACAATTAGCTATTTCCTACAACAGGTCTAGGTGAAGTGACACATCTAGGAGCAAAAAGGAGATTAGCAAGAATCCAGTTGCCCCAGACAGTGCCTAAACTATGAAACCTCTCCCTCCCCTCTGACAAAATTTTGCTTCCTCTACTTGTTTTCAATCCACCCCTCTGCACGACTGGAATAGAGCAAACATTGCACAAGGTATGGTATGGAGAAGGTACTGAAGAGAGGACAAGGAGACCTCACAATAACTGCACTGGAAGACTATTCCAAATACCGTGATCATTATAGCACCTGGCAGTTCTAGTATACACACAGGAACACTTGAAGTTACTTCACTACCCTCCATCAGTGTATTGCTATTCTATCACATTATAATCCTTACCAAAATATACATCTCTACATAAAACACAGCAGTCACCAGCAGATAATGGTTCTCCTGTTTGGTCTAGTAAGGATTACACAGCTTGGCATTTTAATAATATTAATCTGCAATGTCCTCCAGTTTTCTGTATTTCATCTGAAATGGTGGTCTTGGCCACTGCTGGAATGAGGTGGACAAATGACTCACAGGTGTGTCTCAGAGGGATGATCAAAGTCCAGAAGCTCCTGACAACCTGAACTGGCAAACAGCAGCTCTTTTAACCAGAACCACTTCTACCACAATTCTCCCGAGTGGAACTGCCTGTCCTCCTCACCTTCCTCGAGAGACTGTCTCCCTTAAGGAATATAACGAGCCACTCGACCTGAGGTTTCACCTATTCACCAGACATCTCCTGGTGATGCACTGTCACTAGAATACAGGCCCATACTAGCTAGCTCCAGATGTGTTGTCTCTTTAGCTGGTCCTCCTGATCCGCCAGAGAACAACTTCACATTCTGACTAGAGGGCTGCTTGCTACTAAGAGCAACCTTGTCCTTCTGGAAGACTGCCTCCTGTTTCCCTCTGCCAGAGACATATTTGCTAAGGGCAAGCAGACAGCAAGGAGTGAGAAGTGGCAGTGTGGATGTTTTGAAGGGAAAAGATTAGAAAGAAAGAGCATATTTTGTGAGACCAGGAAAGGAGACCAAGTAAACAAAAAGACAAAAGCTTCAATTTTCAAGCAGCAGACATAAAACACAAAAAAAAGATACAAGAAATGGGAACGATGCTACCAGAAAGCACAGATCGAGCACAGGGCACAGTGGCAATGACAAGCTTTCTTTCAGGCTAGTCCAAGGCTGCAGAACAACTCCCTTCTCTCCTATTACTGAATCAAGGATTCAAAGTTAACTTCAATCCTTATTTTCCATTCCACTCCCATTTCCACCATCCTCATACCTGGAACAGTGCTGGTCTTCAATAACAAGCAAAATAATGATACACCATTTTAAATAAATAAATATATATATCTGCCTTACTTGGAGGAGAGGGAGCAATAAAAAGAAATGTAAAATGCAAAATGCATTATTCAGATGCTTCTCAGAAACACCAGCATCAGCTTTTTTTTTTTTTTTTTTTAACCAGGAAAACTTACTCCTTCCAAACTAATCTCCAAACCCGGCTTTTAAACACATCATTCTGTCATCACTTCTATGAAAGTTCTCCTTAAATTATCGCTCAAAGAAAGCAATACTATTTGGCTAGCATTCATGAATTTATTATCTTCATAACAGCTGTTCAACAGCACAGCCCATTTACATTCTGTTCAAGATCTGTATAAAGAGACTTAGTCACCTTCCCAAGCAATCACAGGTTTCGAATCCTGGAACTGGTGCCTTTTCACAACAACAATCTACAACGCTAATTTTTCAGTCTGCTGGCTGCAGGCCCATGGGATGCCTTCAACTATTTGCTGCGAGTTGACAAAATAAAACCAAATAAACTTCTTTTTTTCCACAGTTTTATATATGTGGAGACCAAACTCCTCTAGAAAGGGCTGTACTGTACTACACTTAAACAAGCAGAGATAAATCACATTCCAAGGAAATGCATACAATTTTAATGAAGTAAGTTTTTACCATAACACCAATAAGTTCTCAGTAACATTTAGGAGGTTTGTTATTTAAACAGCTTTTTTACCTTACCAACTAAAGCTTTTTTAAAAAAAAAAAAAATTATAAAAAAATATATTCTATAGTTCTCAGTGCAAACTCAAACCCGAGAAACCTTCCCAAAGGGGAGACCGTGGAAAGAACCGACTGAAATAAATAAAAGCTTCAAACAAACCACCCTTAGAACAGTTTGCAAAACTCTTCGCCCAGGCTTTATACAAGCGATATGCGCAGAAAGCAGGAGATTCAAAGGAACACGTCCCGTGCCATTCTTTTCTGCCCAGACCCCCTCCATCAGGACAGCGCGATCACGGCACCTGCCCCTCTCGCCGCGCTGCCCGGTGCGGCGAAGCAAAGGCCCGTCACTGCCCCGCCAGAGCCGTTCTATCAGCCCAGGGTCTCAAAGGCAGCCCTCCCGCCAGTCCCTCCCATC
>JANHFX010022026.1:0-49367 GCA_027560015.1 Chloroceryle amazona | reverse complement strand
ACGCCGGGTGAAGGGCCCGCGGCAGCTGTTACACTGAGGGAGAGGGCAGCGGTAAGCCCTGGCGGGCCCAAACTCACCCTGGGGGGAAAACACGCGTTAGAGGGAGGTGCTACAATTAATTCCTCTGGAGGAAAATAACCAACCACCACCACAAAAAAAAACCACACCACTAAAAATCCCAACAACCATCCCCCCTCGCAAAGAAAAACCCAACCAACCAAAAACCAACAAACCCCAACAACAAGCCATCAGTTAATTTCTATTGAGCCAAGTTTTAAATTAGGCTGCCCTCTCTGGGAGCCTGCTCCGAAGGAAGCGTTTGATTGCCTGGGGGGAACCCTGTACCCCAAAACACAGTGGTCAGTTAATGGTACAAAAGAAGTTAAATTTGAAATGTAGGCACCACTGGATGTTATCAGTTTATGACAAATCACTTAAAACACGAGAGATAAATAAAGCTAAACCCATTAAAATTGTAGATAGATGCTCAATACTGGAAAATTGTTTTATTTTGGCCATAACGTACATCAGTCACCTCAGCGTTACAGGGCTAGCAGTTCAGGAGACATTAACAAAAGAAAGGGGTTTGTGGAAGGAAATGAACGGGGGGAAGGTGGCAAAGGTATACACATTACAGGGAGTGGCAGGACAAACACGGACTTGGCTGACATAAACAATGGGCACGTTAATGAGAACACTGGGTGTATAAGGTTAAAAAAAAGACTTTATTACCTGAGCACCAACAATGTGGCTCGCGATGCGTGGAAGGAGAGCAGGGGACAGGCCCACCTCACGCTCCTGTGGGCTGGGTGCAGCTCTTTGAGAGATGCCAAGACAACTGAAGAGAGCACATTTCATCAATTTAAGCATGATTCTTTAGTCTGACAACAAGCAAAATAATCAGCATTGTCTTGGCTAAATCAAACATTTTAGAGCGGTGAGGGCGGGTGCAAGGAGCAGTGACATTTTTCAGCAGAAAGTGTTACGCACATTGAATTTTTTGAATTGTGAAGCTCGTTCATTCCAGCTCACAGCTTTCGTAAGGAAGAGGGACTTCCTAGCTACTTCTACACTCCGGGTACAACCCATTTGCAGTGGCCAACGACATTTAATCTAAAGAACATTTTTATTAATACCCACCACAGAATATACTCTAAACTGCTGTTTACTGCTTTTAGGAATTTCACGTTGTAGAGACAAAGCTGAAAAAGCTGAAGCCAAAGGACAAATTTGCATCGTTAACTCCAACTGCAGTTGAGCTATTCTCCGGAACACACTATTGTATATTCATGAACACAACAGTTGTGCGTTTAATATCTGACAGTAAAATAAGTATTTTAAGATAAATTGATAGCTAACATAGAAGGAAAAATAGCGAATCTAAACCTACAACTCTCAATACATTGAACTAGTACATTTACACACAGTTTTTAGGATTCTGGGCCCCTGGTTTGAATCTCAACCAGGTTATTTGTTCAGTAAAAGTTATTACTGGATGTGGGCCCAAAATGGGATTCATACTCCAAACTTGCAGAACTGCTTAGAACCCAAAGATCATATTCTATATTACAGAAGAGCAATTAAGAACAGGGAGGTATAGTAAGAGTTACAGATATGGTCGGGTGTGTTGTTTGGCTTTTTATGAGGTGGTTGGGTTTTTTTGATTAGTTGGTCTGGGTTTTTTTGGTTGTGTTTTTGTTGGGTTTTTTGTTTGTTTGTTTGGTGGTTTGTTTTAAATCTATGCAAAGGATTTTACATAAAAAAAAAAAATCCAACAAGCCTTTCAAAATTAGTTTTTTTTCCCTGTGTGACCACACCTGGTCATGTAACATCTCAAGAGAGACTGCATTCTGTGGAAACAATCCTGAAGACCTTTTGTCTTTCAGTATAAGAAGTTCAATGCTACATAGTTCAACAGAATAAATATTGACTCTGTCCACACAGGAAGATCAGTCTGAGTGGATCAGGACAAATCCTTTTATTGACTTGGGCACTGTCACATACAACCCCAAGACAGCTGACAGTTTGCAGAGAGCGTCACCAGGATCTCTTGCTGGCCAATGCCAGCTGGGCCAGACCTCGGAAGTCAAAGGTAAGAATTTCACCCTGTATTATCAGCAAAATAAATTCTCACAAAAATATATTGTTCAAAGCAGCACTTCTATCCCATTCTTTATCTATGTCCAGGGCTGCTTATACTAACAAGAGAAAACTATATATATGTATCCTATATAGAATACACACAAGTAAAATGGGGTAACATTTTTTTTTTACACCGCATGATTATCTTTCCAAATTACAGCAGTTACGTAATTCACTATCAGACCCACTGTCATTTAGAAAACAGGAAACAGATTAGCACTGAGAAGTGGTTTGTCCAAAATCATTTAATAAATCAGCAAGAGATAACTAGAAACAATATCATGACCTCTTGAATACACATCCAAACAATGTGGCATTTTTCCCCTCTATCAGCTACCTACCTGATCACCTGCCTTAAAAACAATGCTTTTTGTTTTCGCTTTAAACTCTTAGGGCCCTAGAAGCTCTAGATCTCTCAGCTTTAGCACAAAAGGAATTCTTAAGTATTCTGAGCAAGGAATGATGATGCAGTTGGTGGTTATTTTTTTGTTTGTTACTCGTGTTTGTTTTTTTAAACAGATTGTGGATGAAAATGCCTTCAGTTTCAGATATTGCTGACCAACACTTGATGCTTGTTACCTGACAAATTAAGAGTTCTTTCCCATTTTTTTCTGGGATTACAGACAGGCCAAAATATACTGTGAAGCTTCCCACAAAAACACACAACAAGGGATTCTATATTTATATATCAGTCGATAAGTACAAGAGGAAAATATTTGTATTTTTTTTTTTTCCCCATGACTTTTCTTCACTTAAGAAATTCCTTAACATGCTGCTGTCTTCCCTCTCTGAGGGGGTTACTGTTCTGCAATGAGTGCAGACAGCAGCTTGCTTCATTTCAGCCTCAGAGCTCCCTGGAAACGCAAGCTTTCTAGCAGCTTTGGTAGCATGAGAGTTGACTGGTACTGCGAGTAGCGGAGGTATCATTAGGGCAGAAAGTTGTGAAGACTGTTTGGCTGTTGAACTATGGCTTAGGTGCTACAAGCATGGAAGGGCTGTCTCTCCTCAGCTGGTAGTCATATCCTGAGCCATCACTTCGGATATTTGTTTTGCTTCTTCCCCCTCCTCTCCTGCCTTTCAATTTTAATACCTACACCTCACTGCCAACAAGGAAGACAACACAGGTTATTTTACAGAGAGTTCAAGTGTTCAGGAACACTCAGGTAACTAAAGCTCCACTCTACCCGCAAAAAGGTTAAATCTCAAGCTTGCATCAAGAAAGATCTTAGTTTTGGGAAAAATACTGCCCACTTCCAGTACAAACTGTTGACTATCTGCTTTTAATTTGACATTGTTTATATAATTGAACCAGGCAAATAAATCCTCTTCCCTCATTCAATACAAAAAGGCAAAAAAAAAAAAAAAGGCAACTGAAAACCAACCTTCATATTCATCTAACAATGGAATTATGCTCCAAAGTATACACTGACACAATACAGAATTCCATACAGACAACATGAAACTTTACTTGCCAATGTTTTGAACAGATATGCTACTTTTCCACTTTCCCCCTTTAAACCTGTATATTCTGTATCATCTCAAAACACCATTCTATCAGCACTGTGAAAACATGAGGTTGCACATCCATGCACGCTAATCACCAAAACCATTCCAACAGTGAAGTTACAATTCTGCTAAAGATTAAAATTCTGAAACAGTCCATTTAAATGTACGTAGCTAAATAAAAATGAGAAGTTTGTGTGGGAACTGCAGTAGGCAATGTGATTTTGACAGCTGGATTCTGTCTCTGTGAGGAGGTGATGTCCAACAGGTGCCTCAGGTGGCACAGGATAGCAAGGCAGTCCACGTGAACCAAGAAACCAGTAAGTCTGGTATTGAGGTCTAACACAACAGCTTTTTAAGTATTAAGCAGATGAGTTAGTATTACATCAAGTCTCTTCTCTTAAGTCCCCAGTGCCAAAGCAGACAAGGATTTAAAGAACTCCAGTTAAAGTCAAGCTGGTGTGTCAGTTCTATCATGAAGCACCTCTATTGCCATTTTATTCCTTGTCAGTTCTTCACAGTGATAATGCACACTTAATGTTAATCCCCATTACATTTTTCCAACAGTTTGCAGACAACTTGCACTGGAAATGTAACTGTCAAACGGACAATTAATCTGATAGATATGACAATATCTCTTTAATCTTGAGTTCAATGGATTCTGTGAATGCAACAGAAACTTTTTCTGCTATATATAACCATCTCAAGAACCTAGTGAACCTAGTAAAGTGAATGGAGATGCTACATTGCCTAATCCAATTGAGATCTCATTAAAAAGGCAAAGAGCTGTGGGTCCAATTTAGATGAGTGTATTAAAACAGCACTACTGTAACAAAAGGATCATACTTACAGCTGCAAGTGGTTGCTGGAACTCCTAAACCTCTGACCAAGCACTCTATGCCTTGACATAAAGGAGACATTATGCTGACAGACAGATTCTGAAGAATCACATATGCTGGGTCAAAATAAAGATTTCTCAAGCCCTGTACGTTAACAGCAGCCAGCAGAGGATTTTTTCGTATCTGCACAGACAAATCTTAAGTATCTAAAGATTTGGGCTCTGAAACCCTTTACGAGGCAAAAACCCTCGGACCA
The DNA here is from genome assembly GCA_027560015.1 of Chloroceryle amazona. Taxonomy (NCBI): domain Eukaryota; kingdom Metazoa; phylum Chordata; class Aves; order Coraciiformes; family Cerylidae; genus Chloroceryle; species Chloroceryle amazona. The sequence goes on along the minus strand of JANHFX010022026.1, from coordinate 44,627 downwards.
GAGAAGCCTGAATTTTCTTTGAAGCTGGCACACCGCCTAACGAAGCAAGTGACAGCTGGGATTAGTGTGCACTTCAGCTAACCTCAAGATTCAGGCACCTTTTTTCCCTCTGAAAATTAACCTGCTCCCATCAGACTACAATCAGAACATTTTACACTGTTTGCATTAAATTTACATGTTGCTTTACAGCTCTCAGCATCCTTTTTGAAAAAACAAACAAACAAAACAGGCAAACAGTTCACACTTATGTACTTAAACTTTATTTCTTCATAATTACAGGCTATTGTTAGAATTTTTAAACAAAAGGGAAGTCTATAAATAGAAGCTAATCCCACCTGAACAAGTTTTTATTTAAAAAAAACCAAACAAACAACAAAACCAGTTAAAACTTCATAAAGTAATGCCATTTAGCTCACAGCAGTGGTTTGTTGGTAGTCTGAGTAAAAGTACTATAGTCAGAGTCAGTAACATGAAATGTAACATCAAATGACTCAAAACTTTCAATTCCATAAAGGAAGTCAGGAATATATATATAATATATACATTTAATATTGTGTTGGTCCACTGAGTATACATTTTTAACAAAAGATAAGAAACTATGTAATCCAGTTAAGCATATGATTTGCAAGATTAGTGTACACTCATTACAAAGATGTATAGATAAGTTATAACTATTTAATACTTGCAAAGTTTTAAGTTACTTTTTTTTGAGCAGGTGTTTAAATGCTCATTTCCCAGTGCAAAAGAAAAAACATCCCCATCAGGTGTTTTTTTTTTCCTGAAAAATTGAAAACTACCCTCAAACTTGTGCAACAGCAGCATCGATAGGTAATGGGAAGAGCTTAAATATACTGGAGCATGGCTGAGTTTTCCCCCTCTCCCCCACAGTACTGTGTGTTGAAACACAATTTCCTCGACAGAAATACCACAGGTTAAAAGTGCAAGAAAAAGAAATTTCTTGATGCTCATGCTGTTGCCATCCATTTTTCTTAGGGCAAAATATTATTCTTTTTTCAGTTATTTTAATGAAACCGATTCTCCAGAATAGAATTCTTTCAAAATGAACAATAAGTTATTTTCATTAATATTCTATCAATCCTACTCTGACTCAGTGACCATAAAGAAACCATTCAGTTTAAGGTGCAACTATCAGTTGGCATACAATAAATTACATATACAGAAAACAACCATGGTTAAAAAAAATAATAAAATCAGACTACCTGCTTTTTTTTCCTTCTATTCTCAATCCTATTTCAAATTGAATTTATCTTGCCAGTTCAGCTGCATAATTCACAAGCAAAAGTGGCTCAAATAGCAGTGGGGTCTCATCTGACAGTCATCTTGGCCAACAGCAAACGCACATGAATCTTCAACTTACTTGCTTTATGAAACAAAATAACAGATCTGTCTTAAAACCTATGACCATGCAAGAAAAGCATTAAAGGATTCAGAAAGACGCACTCTTTTCTCAACTTAGACTCCATGAGGATTGTTATTTCAAATCCAAATGTAGAAGCTTAAAAAAAAAGAAAAATCTATATGCATACATATAAAATAAAGCACTCCCCAACTCTGGCATTACCAAAATCTCTTTAGAAGGATAAAGGTTTCAAATGACTAACTGCTTGATGGGAGACAGTCAGCCGTGGCAGAATAATTGCTATGTTCACTTTATGCTCAATTACCAACTGCTGACAGATTACAGTCAAACTACAATCTCAGGTACTGCATTTTAAACTGATTTGTTTACAGCTGGGAAAAATACTTTGTTCTCCTGAAAACTTGAGAGAATTGAATGTTAAATTTAACAATTATTCAAACAATAACCAAAAGGAAGGAATTTAGCAGAAACATTCACACCACTTTCAGAAATTTAAAACCTTTCATAGTTTCTCGTATATATGTATTTTCTGATTAACATTTAAATAGGTTAGGTATTCAGGAAAAGGGACAAAACAGTTAATGTAAGACAAAATCTTATTCTAAGTTTCATGCTTCTGATATTTCAGATTTACTGAGTGCAATAGCCAGTTCCAAGTCTTCTTGCTCTTGCTGTTTTAATCTTGCCAATCTTTCTTTCTCTTCTCTCTCACTTTCCCTCTTAGCCCATTCAATCATGTCTTCCTCAGTAGAATACTGCATTTTAAAAAGACAAAATAAACCAGATTAATAATACAGTAACTATTACTGTCCAAGTCCTTTGTTTAAAGGAAAAAAAAACAGTTTTTCAAAATACTGTATATATTATAGTCTTCAAATATTACTTGCTTTTTAATTTTAATACACTGTTAAGATTAGCTTAGCCTAAAAGTAAACTGTTAAGAACTGCATTGAAGCCACCACATGGACATATTTTTATGAAATATGCTGTGTTTCACAGTAGTCACAGAGCAGAAAGTTCTATTAGTTTAAACTCAAACTGTCTTGGATTAAAAAAACAGTCTGTACAATTAACATTTTGAATAAACCAGGAGAACATTTTACAAAACACACCCCTATCCACACTGTGGGACATCCTGATTTACCCTTCTTTCATTAGGAATGATTTTTCCAGATGACAATGACCACAAAAATTAGCTGTAGAATGACTGTTTAGTTGTGTAGATGAAAAATGCTTCCGCCAAGAAGCAGCAAAACAAGGTAACTGTACAGTGAGAAGCCCAGCAGTAATACAGAGAAAGGTCAACGTGATACAAGAGGAAAAAAAAGAAAACAGAACAGATTCTTTCCATGTAGATCGATGTGAAGAGAATGCAAACTAAATTTCTGTGGGACAAGGATTAAAAATCAGAGACAGTTAAGGGTATTATCTTAAAATATAGAAGATTATGCTAAAGTCTGTTTCTGGTCAGCATGCAGAAAAGCTATGGGGTAGGTGAAGCCCATGTTTTCATGAATGTCTCAATGTTAAGTGTGAAATGGTTATCATTATGTATTCCAGCTGGTTTCTACTTTGAGTTACTTCTTTGGGAAATAGATGTGGAAAAGCTCGAGTTTTCTCCCTAGTTCCCTTAGTATTTTCAATAATCACAGCTGGAAAAGAATACCTTTTCTTTCATAATGAACATTTTTGCTTTCTCCTCCACATTTCACATTCTCTCCTCCAAACTGGCCTTTCGGTCCCTCGAACTAACAGTGATCAATAACAGCATTTCAGAGATTATCATGCTACAAGACACATCAACCAGTGCAAATCAATTTTGAGAGCCTGTCAAACTTCAGTCTACTTCAATCAAGCACAGTTTATTAGGCCTGAAAATAATAAAAAAAAAAAGCAGTATGATCAAGATACTCTAAATGCAAATTGCATTTAACAGTTATCAAGCTTAAAAGCGAGATGATGCCTTTAGAAACTCTCATTTGCAAAAGCTCAGAAGAAAAAAAATAAAGTATATATATGTAGGCATGCACAAACCTTTAGATTTGCTTCTACTGCTTGGACACCACGACTTCTATGAAATGGATTCTGGTTATAAAGAGACACTTACTACTTTTTTACTTCATTGTAAAAGTCTGGAATTTACTAGCCATTCAAAACTCACCAAGTTATATTTCCTTAACATACACCAACCTAAGGCTGTTTATCAGGATTTCAGTACATCGAAATTATGACCAAACTGTTCAGCGACAGCTAAATTCAAATCACACCTTCTGTTTTATTTTTAATTGGATAGTTATCAGTGTGTTTGTTATATGTATATAATTTAGATCTGCAGCATGCTTTGATAAAATGGATAATCCCCAGAACATCCATATTTAAAAAGTCCTATCTTTGAAAAGCTAGGAGGCCTTTATGAAGAAAACTGACAAAAACAATGCAATTTAAACATTAACTACAACATTTTGCAGTATTTTTAGGACAGCCTCAGCTGTAAACTAAATGTAAATACTTTCTTAACTGGAAGCGATATCCCTTTTGTACAAGGGATACGTTTTAATAATTTAAATTACACTGAAGACTTCAGTGTGGACAATTGAAAGCTCTCATCATACTGAAACAAACGTAAAAAGTGTTTACTCACAGTACTGAAGTTTGCAAAATTGTTGGGGTCAGCCTCTTTACTGATGCTGGTGGGAGCAAATGGATCACAGAATAGATCTGCTTCTTGTTCTTTGGGAATGTCTGGGGTGGGGAAAGGCTGAAATGGATCGCTCGGTTTAAAGGAATCTGAAGAGTCTATTTGATTGATAGGTCTTTTCCCTTAGATTGAAATGAATTTAAAATGAATTTAAGATAGCAGGTAATAACATGCCAAAAATAGTAAAAAAAAATAAAATAAAAAAACAAATTCAAAAACTACTCGGAATGCAACATCGTCTGGTGAATTAATTAATTAGTGGAGTTGCAGTGACTTCAGAGGAAGGGGTATTGCCAATTTAAAAAAATGAGGGTATGGTTCCTAGTTCTTAAAGGGCAATCAGGTAAGAAGGAACACATGTATGTTAATGACTCAACACCACAGTGAGGTACTAATTAACTATTTCAGGAAGAGAATGCCTAACAGATTTGAGCCCCAGTTCCATCAGTACAGTATTTTTTTCTTCTTTTTATCAGCTGTCCATGATCATTCCAGCAAGGCTCTTTTACTATTTGTTTGGCTCAAGCTAACCCCATTTAATTCAGAAATATATTTGTAACTCTTCCAAACACCATGTCCTCTCCACTATGGTTACACCTGGAATTTCTGTAGTTTCTAAACTAGCAGAACCACGGAGTATGGTAACAATCACAGGCTTAACTATTTTGTTAATCCTTGCCTAAGTAGCTGCAGATACCATGGAATCAGGCACGAGCCCCCACTTATCTTGTTCTTATCTCAGCTTAACCCCTGTCAGCTTTCAACACCTTTGAGGACATTAACTTGAATACTTCCAAAAACAGTTGAGCTGAATTTCATCCCACCATCCTCTCCATATGTTAGTGCTTACAGAAAAGGGCTCACTGCACTTTCTCAAATTCAACTAGCGGCTCTGCGAGTGGTTCAGCACTTGCAGTGCTTATATTTTAAAACTTGCTTCTGTTGCCATTTTAGATTAAAACTGCAGAATCAAACCAAAGTGCTCACTATTTTGCACATTACTGTGGCAAGTTAGTAAAAAAAAAAAATAAATATTTCACAGACCAAAAGAGATTCTAATTTGGCAATGATTTAGAGAATGCACCCTCCGGAGTATACGATTCCCTGAGATGCCTCCCAGATAACCTTGCCATGATAACCCTCCCTCACCCATTCTGTGCTATCACTGCCAAACACCACAAGTCTATTTCTTGAATAATGTGGGAGAAGCAGTTTCAAATGACATCTAGGGAACTTCATTTCTACATGGGAAGGATTACTAAGTATAAGAATATGAAGCATAGAGTCTCCAAATCTGTCCAAAAATATCAGGAAGTGAGGGCACTTGTCAGTACCTAGAAAGGCCGACCAACAGCCCTGCTGCACCCTTGCCAGTAATGTGACAAATTAAGAGAAAGATTTTGGGGTGGATCTTTGATAAAGCACTCCCTTGTTTCGAGTCAGATCAAAGGAGTAATTAAAAACAAATACATTGAAGTATCTTCATTTTTTATTTCCATCAGGAAAATAATTTATTGGGAATAGTTATCAAGATAACTACAGTATAATTTTAAAGATGAGCAAATCAAACCAAGCCACACTTTTTTTCTATTCATCTCTTGATCAGGATGCTGTTCTGCCAACAGAAGCTTGCATTCTAAAAGCAAATCTGTACCCCACGTGACAGCCACTCCCATACACTGAAGTCAGACCATTGCAGAGAAAACTCGATCAAATGTTCTAATGACCTTCCCTCGTCCTGTCAGCTATTTCAGTGCTATGTACAATGAAACTGATTACTTGCACGGCATAAGCATGAACCAGATCTCACATCAACATTAGAAGTGAAACAGCTGAGTTTAAACTTCAGTAGCAATTTTCTATTTACTGTGTTGCCCTTCTTTCGAGGATAAAGATGAAGAGATGTTTAAGTTTCATACTGCAGTTTTCCCAAACACCTTAAGATTCATCCATATAGCATAGTGGTGGTAGAGTTTTTAAAGTAAATGAAACAAAAGACAGAAACAAAAAAGAATACTAGTAATATTTTCTAATTTATGAAAAAAAAATAATTAAGATCTCAAATGAGGAGTCTGTTGTAATATGGGCATGTTGCAGCCACAAGAAGGTATCCTTATCTTTGATAATCATGTTATTTCTGGAAAGCAGAGTGGTGGTTGTCATGGAATAGACAGAGCACTCGACTATCCCTGAACAGAACACAGCACAGGAAAGTTGGGTTTAGTGCTATTGCACTGGCTGGGTTACAGACCTCTGGCAAGGCCACCTGGAAGAAGCAAATCTGAAAACCTGAGACAGTCATTTAACCCTATTTAATTCATTTTGTATTACACCCGGAGGTTCTGCAATGGATAAAAACACAACTGAAGTCCCACTTTAAGCATAATTTAATGGAAGATTCACAGCCTGTCACATTAGGAACCACTTCATTTGCAGCCATCCTACGTTCTTGCAGGTACTTGTGGTAACTCTGGTTTTTCCTATTTTCTAAATTCTTTCTCTCTTCAAAAAACAACCTATGATCCCAAACACCTTGCAAAATGTACCGGTGAGGAAATCACCAACAGATAGGAAGAGACAGTTCAGATATTGCTCATTCATTCTCAATTCAGACACTTCACCATCCCCTCCTAAGTACTGTCCCACTGCCAATACTGAAGAAGCCAACTGTTAACATCAGCTCTTACCAGGTGGTGGTGGACAGGGCCGTGTGGGAGTTCCTGTTTTAGGGGGCAATGCAGGAGGAACGTCCTCATTTTTAGCTGGTGGCTCCTCAAATAAGTTTTTAGTTATGACCACACTGTTGACAGAACCCGATGTAGATGAGCTGAAGGGATCCTCATTGTTAGCCTTCAACAAAGGAAACAGCAACATACACATTTTTTGGTGCAGTTCTGCTATACTTTCCCTGCTTTTCAATAATACAATATTTATTTAGAACTGGAAGTTTGGACTGAGACAAAAAGAAAATATTTTTGCTTGTTTTTACACATCACCCACATACTCCCGGAGATTAAATGTAAACAAACCCCAGGAGTGGTTAGTGTGTACAGCTATAGAAAGTTACATGCAGTTAAATATACTGAAGTAATACTTCTGGCATTAAACTCAGCAAATCTTAAAAATTCATTATAATATCACTTCAAATATAGAGAAAATGCTTATAAACCCACAAAGCTGACACTGCATCCTTCACCGTAGAACTGCAGGACAGTTCACTATAACACCCTCTTTTCCAACAAAGACAATTTTTGGCAGTGGCAAAACTGTAAGAGGGCAAGCAATGTCTTGTCATGGCAGAGTTTTGTGCTTTTTCTATGAATAGCAGTAGCTTCTGATTACCTTCGACAGAGTGCTGAAGTCAGCAAAGCCACTTCCAAAGGATTCATTTCCAAACAGAGAGGCAAAGGGGTCTGCAGCTAAGTACACACAAATCAAGAAAAGCAAATGAGATTAAAAGTTAAATATGAAAGAAACTTGGAAAAAAAAATAAAATCCATATTTTGCAGCATAGACTAATTCAAGTGAAATATTTTGAGGTGGACACTAAGTTATACAGTAGCTTTTACAGATTAAAAATAATAATTCTTCTGAACAGGGAGTAATTCAAGAGAACTACTGGTATTCTGGTTTCATAAAATAAAAAGTTTAATTCCACTGAAAGTTTCAAATCAGCACACTACTGGATGTTGTGCTGCGATACCTGTATGCATACACAGAGGAATGTCTTGGGTTCATACGCTCAAATATACATACACAGACATATATATGTGTGAACAAGAGCTGACTCCTAACTATAGGCCCACTTACAGAAGGAAATTACATAAGAACAAAAATAAGCAAAAGCGAATAAAGATAAACCCCACAAAGTCTGATGTGTGTAATCGATTTTTACCTAGATCATTTGATGCAGTAACAGTTGTTCCACCAGGAGCAAAGGGATCATTCTTCTTTGATATTTCTGTCTAAAATAAAAAATTCCTTTGGAGGAAAATTTGTTTTTCAGCTTAAAAGATTCCTCATTTTAAAAATACAATAACACTTTAATTTAGAAGTTTTAAGTTAAAATATTTTAGAAGTAGTTTTTAATCAGCATCAGTAAACAAGTCTGCTAACAGAAACTCCTCCTCAAAACAGTGATTAGGAAGGAAAGGATGGATTAAAGGAAGGAGCAAAGGTGTAATATGTGCAATGTGCTTTGTAACCACCAACGCATCATTTAAGAATATCTACCACCCGTTTTGGTCTCAGAGTTCTACAACCAAATCCATCTTCAAGAAGATAAAGCTACAAAATACCAACATCACAACGGTGTGGTAAAATATTTATCACTTCTATTTCACCTGTGACTATTTCAAGAAAATAGGACACAAAGACAAGACAAAGCCATAGGGTTAGAGGTAACCTTCTATCTACGTGACTTCTGAATTATCGGTGTTTCAAGGCATGTTCAAACGTATGAAATAGGTTATTTTTTCCAAATCATATATAGAAGGAAGTAAAAGGTATGCTATCAAACTTACTGTGATATTACTGCTGTTGTCTGCAGTGCTAAATGGATCAGTGCCAGCAGTCACAAAGGGATCAGTGGAGGATTGTTTGAAAAAACAGTCAGCTGCAAAAGGATCTGAGCCTTTGAAGGGATCACCACCAAAGGGATCTAAAAGTAAACATCTCATTAACGTTTCTAATAGCTTTACTTAGCTTGAGGTCTTTAAATGCTTTATTGCTTTTTTCATACTGCAAGAAGGTGATGCATTTAAGAATCTTTGAAGTATGAAATTCATCTGTGAATACTTTGTATTCTGTCATTCAAAATATTAGACAAACCAACATTTTCTGCACATCATGAAAACTTTGAATGGTGCCAATGATTCAAGTTCAAGAGTCATTTCCAGCGTATAGACTCTTTACTCAATACCCCTAAAAATGAAGCATTTTACAAAGCCTAGTGTTTCTCAGACCTCTCCTACCTTCATCTCCTCCTCCTCTCAAACACAACTCATGGTTTCTTATTTGACACTTGACGCTCAGTGCTGTTTTGCTGTAGCCTTCTTAGTGGCCATTTTGCTTTTCTGTCACCAGTAACTCCATTCAGGACTAAGCAAACAATGCAATGACACTTCCTACACAGCCAGTCTACATAGACACTTCACACCTTTTCCAATATGTAGCTCTAGAGGATATTTATATTTTGGATATTTAAGAGCCTTTTAAAGACTACAGTGCTACTTCTTTGCATACAACACGGGCAGCAAGAATTTGAGGCCTGGTCACCACTTTCTAATACTTGAATCTCAACTAAGGATACTTTGAGCAGCTAGAAAGAAGTTCACTGGCAATGGGCTTCTCCAAAAGGCTTTAACAGAAGTGGCCAGCTGCTACTGTTGTCTGTCTATCTATCTATCCATCCATCCATTGACTTCTGGGGGTGAGTTTTGGGGTCATTTCCACATTTTTGTGCTAAAAGTGGTGACACTTTACCCCACATAGTCCTCTAGTAGGAATTACTTAGAAAAACCAAGCACATTGGAAGTTACAAAGTTTCTTACCTATTTTCCCAAAAGGGTCATCTTTGAAGGGATCACCTGGTAAAAAAATAAAAAAACAAACCAAAAAGTTACTTGTCATGAAGCACTTACTCAGTTGAAGTCTTTTGGATACAAACTTGTTTCTACTGCTGGAATTTAAAAGAACTCTAACTCACAGGAATAGTTTCATTATTTTCAGTGGAACTAAAAGATCTCACACACACAAAACAATATTCATTAGGTAGCTCGCTACCGTTGTGAGATGCACACAAAAGCAGCCATCCCCAAGGTGCATTTCTGTTGGCTGCTGTCCACAGATGCCCCCATTATGCAGAGTTTACCACCACAGTGATCCAGCCTGACCACTGAGAGAAGCTCAGCCCCAGAGCTGGTAATTCTCACAGGCACCATGGAAGTTCCTAATGGCACAGGCACCATGGTAGTTCCTAATTGTTCATTTATGGACCAGATGCATGGTCCCAACTGCATCAGTTCTACTCCCTCATCTACATCTGAGACAAATACACTGTCTCCTATCTGTAGCTACCTACCCCTACATACTGAGCACACAAAGCTCAGAAGGTTGGCTACTACCTTTCTCCTCTGAAAGACCTTGTCATGTGCACTAAGTAGAATCACTTCAACATAAATAAATTAAGCACTATCTCTACAAAACCATTTAAGCTGTTTTAAATTAATTTATTCATTAAAAGTGTTAAATCTGCACCGACATTCTTTCAGAAGCCAAGTGATCTGAAATAAATTTAGCTTATTTTCCTTCTGAAGCAATATGAGCTAAATTGATCAGGCCACATTGATTCTGAAAGCATGTGAAATCATATTAATGTGGTTGAAAACATCTGCTTCAGCAGTTAATCCAAATTATCTCCCCTTCTCCAAGTGGCTCCATATAGACAGATCACTTCTGCCAGCATAAAAGAAAAAAAAAGCAGAGCAACGGCAATCGTAAGTGGCGAGCACTTAAAATAAATCATAGCACTTCCACAAGACAAACAGATGGTGCAGTTCCACATTACCTTTTTCTGAGTGCCAAACTCACCAGAAGTAGGCCACAGGCATTCACTCCCAACCACCCACACCCTCCCCACACCACAGCTCACTGAACCCTCAGCTGATCCGTTTGTGGATCTGTGCTGCAATGTAGATTGGTGACACCACGTGTGTCACAAGCATTCCCACATCTTTAAGGTCAAAATGCAACTGGGGCAGGCAGGGTGTTAAGAGAAGTACTCATGAAGAGCAGTGAGGGAAAGGTGCAATTTTCACAGCTAATTAGGAAGTCCAGATGAAGGAAGGAGAAACTCCCTGGGACTCTCATTTCTGTTACTTCTAATTTCATAATGCTACTGGCTCCACAATCCCATCACTCAAACATATTCACATTTGTTCTATAAAGAGCAGTTCCAAGCTGAAGATTAGTCTGAAATGTGTTCGTGTTAAGAGCTGTTTCTGCAAATCTGCACTTAGAGAGAAAAGTTTACTTACTGCCAACAAAAGGGTCAGACTGGAAGAACTCTAAGCTGCCTTCAGAAACTAGATCAGGCAATGGATGAGATTCAGCATCAAATGGATCTTCCTGGGCAATGCATAAGAGAGAGATTAAATTTTTAAGACACACAGGATGGAAAGTTCTTATGTGGTCTTGTGTTGCCACTTACTAGTTCTTAAAGCTCAAAGTAAGGGGACAGCTACAATTCTATGTAATTAATCAATGGAGACCCAAAATATTTTTCAACAACAATCTGGCTGTTTACAAAATGTTTTCATGACATCACACTCTAAATAAAAACAGTAAGTGGCAATTGTATTTCTCTGCTGTTCCATGACCATGATGCAAGCCTGAAACTATGTAACCAGGATTTTTTAAATTCATTTTTTCCTCCTCTAAATCCGAGCTAACTCACTTTTTTGGTAATAGTTGCAGCTGGGGTCTCTTTCTCTTCTTCCACAACAGAAGCTGTTGTTTCAGGACTATTCCTTATCTATAGAAGGATAAAAGCAATTCACCATAATTAAAGAGAGCATAATTTTAAGTATTAAAGAGCCAAAAGAGTATACTAAAGGATACTTAAAGAGGTTCATACTTATAGATCATACCAAAATGTTCCCTGGGAAAGTTTAATATAAGAAAAAAAAAATAAAAATCAAGAATCTACTGGGACATACGGAGAGACAAGTAAATCAAGACAGCTCTTTAATTCCTTATTCCACTCTTGTTGCACCAACTGGAGACAGCTGCTTTCCTTTATGTTAATTCTACTATTCATTTTCTGATACTCTGCTTTGGAAACAAACACCGAAAAAATATTTCCACTTTCCAGCCAAGCTAAAATTGGCTCCTTTTCTGCTTATCAATGTTCAGATTGTGGAAACGTGGTCCCTCCTCAGAATAACACCCTGAAATTTCACTTGTGCAAGTGTTTAAAAACCTAATCAATCTTGATACATTCTTATTCCAACTTCACAGCTGCATTGCATCATGATCAAGCAGGCAAAGCACTACTCACCGAAGAGACGCTGTTTATTTGTTCATCTTCTGCTATACTTTCCCTTTCAGCATTCTCATTAAGGTTAGTAGTTTCACTGCTGCTGTTGCTAAGACTAGAATGATCTGCAGTTCCATTAACAAGTGTATTTGGGGGCTTTGAGTGCCAGCTAAATCGGTTATTTTCCACTTCTTTCAGCTCAAGAAGTTTCGTCTGCACCTGTAAAGAGAAATAAACGTATATGCGTCAGTAATGGCAGCACACAGAAGCTACTATGTGGTTATCCCCTCTTAAATATAAGATGGAAGGTATATGCCCAAAATTCTCATTTTCAAAAGTAAATGTAATAAAGCCCATGTTCTTTCAATCAAAGGGTGAAACTTGAGAGATAAGCACAAATCTGATTTAGAAGAGATGGAGTGTGGTTGAAGGACAAACCTGAAAACTTCTGCAAGAAAGCAGCCTCCATCACTGACAACATCTGGACTTGTTGCATTGTTTCTACTCCAGTTCATAAAAAGAGTTGCAAAGCTTTCAGGATTTTTGGGTTTTATTATTATTATTTAGTTTGAGGTTTCTTTTTCATTGGTTTTTGTTATGTTTTGGTTTTAATTATGTATTTGCAATTACCCTAAACTCTAAACTAAAAGGCTACTTTTTGAGAATTCTCATCTTCCAAGAAGGAAAGTTACAAATTCATTATCTTCTCCCACGTGAATTTTGAAGTCTAGAACATCCACAGTCTATCTTCCTAAGCAGTCACATTCACACAACTATTTCAGCCATATGCTTAATGCAATTTTGCCTCTCAGCAAATGTTTACAACCAACCTGCCAGTTACAAAGAAAAGAGAGGACTTGGCAGATTATGCAGAAGGATGGACACAGTTCAGACATTTAGGTGTCCAAATCCCACTGACTTCTGCTAGGTCAGTTTTCATTGCCTTGCACATGTCACAGGTCATATGGCAGCAAAGACGACACCAAGTGTCTTTCAAATACACTTATCTCAGACCAGCCAGGAGGTAATCTTGCTTAAAGCACCAAAGCACCTATTGTTCATTATTTTGTGAGCCCAAAACAACAGAATTAGAAGTGCTGACATAAAACCTATCCAAAAAGTTTGTAGGACAATCAAGCGCAACCACTGCTATTACCAGCCTTGGATCTGTTCTTTGCAAGTACTTCTTACTCATGTATTAATATTGAAGTAGCACGAACTTCTCTCTACCTGTGATCAAACAAACAATTGGTTTACTTCTCAATTTCTAAACCTCAAAGCCAAACTTAAAATTTGTATGTTACAAAGCTCTGCAACTGAAGAAAGTGTTCTTACATGAACACTAGCTGTGCCAGTCATGAATTGTATGAAGTGACCAACCCAAAAGTCAACGATTTCCAGGGTTCAAAGTTAATAGGAAGGTTTTTACTTTTGTTTTTTAACTAGATAATGATGTGACTGGCTAATACATTAAACAGCTGGCAAGTCAGAGAAGGAGAAGAACTATGAGGAAAGGGTGTGCCAGCAAATACATCACTGAAGGAATATTAACTCACTGATTACAGATAGGGACTAGAAGCATTTCTTTAACGTAAGAGACACTTCAATCAAAAGTGCTTCAAAAACCAGTGCAGCCATCTCCATGCTTCTCAGTATCTAGTCTCACTTCAACTTCTTCTTACATTCACCTACTTTCCCTGTTCAACAATGCACTAAGTAAACGTTATTTGTAATTTTCTACTGACAACACATCAATTAAAGAGTAGAGAGAGCGTGCCCCAGGGCACGTCTAAGAAAGAAAGCTTAAATAGCTACCGGACAAAGAATTTAAACATGCATTATCCATTTTTCATTCATTACATGAAGACAAATTACTTATGAAGTATAATAATCCCTCCTTATTAACAAAACTTGGAGAAAAATCCTGAAGGATCTTGAGTGACCTGAGTCAGCCTCTAAGAATCCTCTAACAACTGCTAGTACAAAACATGTGTAAGAAGCTAAAGACATGAGCAAACAGTAACGAAAAAAGAAAACGCCCTCCCCTTAAGAAAACACACTAAAGGTTATCAGCTACAAAAAAAGAAACAAAACCACACCAACTTTTTTTTTCTTGGGGGGAGGGATGAGGGATTCTTTCACAATGCCTTACTGAATTGATTTCCTGTTGTGAATCCTGCAGATGTTGCTGAAGAGGTCCCAGCTGTGCCTTCCCAGACTCTATGCAATGCTCAAGCTCTGCAGTTTCTTGCTGCAGGCGACTCAGCTCCTCTTGAGCTTTGGTCAGTTCATCTTCATATGCTGAAATCTTTGATTCCTGGCTTGTTATTTCAGCTTTCAGCATGGCAATCTAAAGCATGAACAATATTTCAAAGCCAAATAAAGAAACAAAACAAAACAAAACAAACACATCCAAATACCAGAAAAAGTAAAAAACTGACAGGTATTGCAGCAGTTACAGATAATACCTGAACCAGAAGTTCATTTCCTAGTGGTCTCAATAAAATCACAGCGTTCTAGCTGTTTTCCTGATGAACAGAGACATTTCTAATACTGACAATATAATTTTAAACCTTTAAAGAAATACTATAATTTTACCTTAGAGAAAAAAAATCTACATAACCATGATTCTTTTTGAAGCACTAAGAAATAAATTCCAGTAATTAACATTTCTAATTACACTCATATTGCATTATAATTTTCTAGCACTTGTTTGCACTTAACCTTATTTGTGTGCAATATCTCTCAGTATATTGTTGAAACACTGATATTACATTAGAATGTCACTGAGGTGACATTTTTACTATTCTCTGTTGGTCACAACATCTCAACACTCAAGCTGTTCATTTGTTACAGTTTTTACCCTGCCCCAACAACTCTTAATGCTGCGAGGCCGAGTTCTTCAAAATGAGGCATTTACTCTTCCAAGGGTCTTAGCCACTAGATCTTACCAAATGGGCCTCCTCTGCACACTTCTGCCTGATATCATTAAGTTGCTCTTCCAACTTGGCCTTCTGCTCATCAAGATCATTAAGGATCTCCTGTGCCTCCTGTTTCTGAGCTTGCAGCTTTTGCAGATTACTGCTCTCCCGCTTCACTTCATCTTGCAGATCCTGTAATAAGAAAAAATTCATTTTGCACTTGTTCCCTTTCTCATCCTAACCACTGAATGCCACAGCGTAAGCTGCGGTACTGATTTGTTGATACTTTGAAACCTGAATTATCTTTGAAAAGCTAGCATTTATAATGTGTCAAACAAGCAAGCATTCTCCAATTCAAAGACAAAAATAATCAGGTTCTTTATAACCTGCTCCAGGCAAACCTGCTTTAGCAGGGTGTTGGAAGAGATGACTTCCAGAGGTTCCTTCCAAACCCTACCACTCTGTGATTCCAGGACTTGGTTTTTTTCCTTTAGTAGTAAGAATCTCACTGAAATATTGAGGAGTGTGCATCACCACACAGATTAACTGCTTTACTCACAGGGAGGTTAGGGTTTCATTCTGAATGCAGAAGTTGTCTTTATTCAGGCTGTTACATTGCCTCTCTCCTCTGTTTTTAGCAATATGTTTTACTGAATTCCTTAATAGAAATTATTCTGCTCCTTCCCCCTTCAAAAACTTGTTGCCAGAACTAGCAACTTTTAGCAACATGGTAAAGAACCAGACTGCTGCCTTATTAACCCAAATACACTCCCTTCTAGGGCATCCCTGCCTCTGATTTTGCAAAAATCAGCCCAAACCTTTCCAGATAACAATACTGTTAAGAAATGCACATTCCATACACTAGAATGTCATCTTTTAATTTATGCAACAGCAGTATGTGTTTTGTGTTCTAAGTACATTAAGTAGCATCGCATGATAATTAGTTCATTAGTTCACTTGGAGTGACAGGAATGGTTATACTTAACAAACTGCAGAGATAACATTGAAAAGACATATCAAAAAAGGAATTTAGGAAGCCAAAAATCGTCAAAGTCAAGAGGAAGAGATAATACAGGGAGATCAAAAAGGATTAACACAAGAAGAAAAGAATTAGATGAAAAGAGAAGATTTCATCCCTTCCAAGAAAATGTGGTAATTGAAGGAAGAATCATGAACAGCAAAAGTCAAACAGACATAAAAGAAAATTAAGGAGGATAAGAAAACAAGCTGAGGCAAATTTCTCATTAGATCATAAATTCATGTGCTGCTCTAAGCCAAGATCCTGTTGTCCTTTTTTAGGGGTGTTTTGTTTGGGTTTTTGTTAGGGTTTTTTTGGTGAGGGAGATAGTTTACCCACATGCGCTAAAAATTCCAGATAACCAGGACAAAAAAGCAGGATAGAAATAGAAAGGCATATGGTGCAGCAGTCAGCTGCTTGGGAAATCTGCAGCCTCAAGACAACCGGAACACTACCTAAAGAAACACCAGAGATGCTTTCCATCATGGATGGAAAAAAAATAAAACACCACAAAGCAAAAGCCAAACAGAACACCAAAAAAGCCCCACCTGCACACACACCACCACACTCCCAAATTAAATTCAAAGTTCAGTAAAGGGTACATGACTGACAGACAGCAGTCAGACAAGGTGACTACTGGTTACTTCTAATCTGTGACAGACAAACTGGTGCACACATGAAGTACTCCTACAGCAGCTACTGACTTTGGTAATTGGGACACTCTTGATCCATTAATTTTTTACATCTCTTTGAAAAGCAAGTATAAGCTGACACTCAACACAATGAGGGAAAAACTAACAGCTTAAAGAGATTTGTCTCCTTTCTCCAAAAGGAGCAAGAATCCACATACATACAACCTAAATACAGGTCACCTCCACTGGTACTGAATCCCAATGCCTGTCCTAGGCACAGCAGTAGAGAAGCCCTGACAAGACCAGACTAAGCCTGATGGCTCCCCAGAAATGAGAAGAAGAAAACCTACAAAACCCAAACACATTCACATAACCACTCTAAAATTAAAGGTTGAGGTAAACACAATATACAGAACTGGAGATAATACTCAAAGCTACATCTTCATGAAGTAAACCAGGCTCTAGTTAAGCTTCAGTTTCAAAGAACACCCTCAGCAGAGAAGCACCACCCCAACGTTCGAGCAGTGAGTGAATTCTATACGAAAGCCACGAACGTGTCTGAGGTGGTACAAACCAGCACTTTTATGGTAATAGTAATCCTCATATTGGATTTACAACCATTCCATGTCAATGTAGTGTGGGACAAGGAAAGTCTAGAGATCTGTATTTCCACAGGTAGGACAAGTGGATATAATTGCTTGCTAGTCTGTAGTTCAGCAAACAATTTATGTGCTAAGAACCGTGAAGCCTGAAAGAGCAGTTTCTAAAAGCTTTGGTGCACTGCAACAAAGAACAGAGAAAATCCAATGCTGAGTGGAATACCCAGAGCATAAATCTGTTTAAAAAAACCTCAGGTCAACAAAGAGATCAAAAGGTTAGAAGAGAAAGCTAGAAATATTCTAAACTAGTTAGATGGCCATAGTCCCAAAATACCTTTCACTGATTTCCTCACCTGCCCTTCTCTGAAGCAGTGCCTCACATGGAGTTACATTTTCTTCCCAACTGACATAAACATCTATTATGCTTTGTTCAGGAGTTACATGCATTTGGTCTAAAAATTTCTTTACCAAGTTTCAGTGTCCCATTGAAAAGCAAAACACAGACATTTTGACTTCACATCAATAAAATTCTAGGGAACCTGTCATGTTGAGAAAGCCAGGAGAATCACCACTTATTTCAGACTCTCAGTAGGTACACTGACAAACCTGCCTGACATGTGAAGTGCTTAGATGGAAAAGGACAGTCTTGTGAACATGAACAAAAGCCCACTGCCTGGGGCTGTTCCTAGCTGCTGAAGCAGCCTGTGCTCCCACATCTGTCTCTAGAAGAGCAGGCTGTTGATGAGAACATGGGACAGCCAGGTAAAGGCATTTTCAGATGTCACTTGGTATGTGGTCATGTTTTAGTTACATATTTGCACTGTAAAGCTAAGTTTTCTATCTCCAAAAGGAACATTTCATATCTGAGTTTATTACTCCTGTATTTATAGGAAAATGCTAATCCAGTCACAGAATGGGTTAATGAAATGCTGTCTTAGAAGTTTCTTTATACTTTACTTTGCCCATATCTGAAAAAAAAAAACAAAACCAACCAACCAAAACAACAAAACCAAAAAAACCCACCCCTTAATCTTTCCTACTAAAGAGCTGATAAGCACATTAAAACTCCCCAGCATGCTGCTTTCCTTCCAACTCTTTTTCTGTCTCTGCTTTTTAGTATCTATTTACATAGCACATAAATTACTTTATAGAAGTAAAGCTGTCATTCCTTCCCTCCTCCCGTACAAATCACTTTGATCCATCACAGACAATGGCTATATTATCACTTGTGTCCATGGAGGTCATTCTGGCATCAGAAACCCTGGAGTGCGATCCAAGGTGGCACATTAGGACACACTGATTTTCAGCACCATCTTTAGAAATGCTACCATTAGAATAAAACCAGATGAAAAATACCCACATGACAAAGACATCCTCAGTCTGTCACCACTATTCTTTGAAGCTCTAGAAAGTTTCCTGAAACATGAAGGACCTTCAAGATTCAGGAGCAAGAAAGGGACCTGAGATAAAGGGCCACCACCAGCTGAAATAAACGCTGCAGCCATTTCCTATTTGACCCTGATGGTCTTTCATTTTTCTGACAAGCCAGAAGCAGACTGTTCCTTCTCTGCAGACTGGCAGAGCTCTGCACCTCTATATTTAACAAGGGACAAAGAGCTCGTGTGATCACTAAGAGGTTAAAGAACTGAACACTTGCTTCCAACATTACTGCTCTAGATAATTAATTGATTCTGTGATGCTGCTGCCTATCAAACACTACACATATGCAGATGGCACTAACAGTGTAGCATTAAATGTAAGGTTTTTATCTAGCTCTATATACCTTTTGTACAAAGGCACCAGGAAACTCCACACGACCACACACAGCTTCCAGCACAGGCTAACAAATGCACCCCTGTGCAAAACCAGAAATGCCCCTAAGGGTTTTCAGCAGTGTGAAAAGGTAAATTGGCAGAGTGGGGAGGGGTGTGATCCCTGCATGAGAGTCACCCACATGGGCAACTTCTGCATGCATGCCTGCGGATGCTGAATCTGGCTGCCGTCGTGACTAACAGGCCAGCACCTGCTATCTTCCGAGAGGTCAGACTGTTAACTGTCATCCAGGCTTTAAGGATATTAAATAGCCAAGCACAAAATTCACAACACTTGCTGCACATTAGGCCCAACACAAAGTAAAATGCAGAAATCATGTATTATTTGCTTTTTAATTTTAAAAAAAAAAAGTCTAAAATAATTAAGATTCCTAAAATCAATGTAGAAATAAAATGTAGAGTGAATAAATATGACACTGATTTTTTTTTTCTTAAAGCACCAACTCCATCTGCTTTTTCAGCTTAAAATTAAATTGAAATACTGCCCTGCAGCATTTAATTCAGAGCTTGGCCAGTCTGTTAGCACCCGAAACACCAATGCTGACTCTAATTTTTAATCCCTGTAAAACACGTGTAAAATTTAAATTGTCTAATATTCTAGAAATTTAATGCCTTCTTTAAAATTAAAACCGAACTGATTATTTTAAAAATTCACTTCTGTTAGGCAAAATTAACTTGAGGCAACATTCCTCCCAAGCTAGTAATTACTGCGACTCTTCAGAAGCAGCCCGATACACAAGCCTTTTAATTCAGCCACTTAAGTTTACTAATTTGCAGTGCTGTGTCTCCTTTAGTCTTAATTATTGATTAGGTAGCTCTGCTAAAAAAAAAATAGGAAAAAAAAAAAAAGAAAAAGAAAGGATGAAAAAAGAAGAAACCTGTTCTTTTGTAGTATTTTTCATTTAAAACTCCACGCAGGCTGCATATCCCGGAGCTCGCACGTTTATATAAATATCCACACCTCCACCCACCCGCATTCCTATTCAACATACCCTTCAGATTACCTTCTTTCTCTTAGGCACCCATTTTTCTTTTTACTAAAAAAGTGATGTGATCTAAAGACTCAGTAATCCCACTGCCATTAAAGCATTACATAGTGCAATATCAGGTGTCTGAGCAATAATTCTGTGGTTTATTTACCTGCACCTCACTTGTCCTCTGCTTGATGGTATCTTCTTTCTCCTTCAGGTCTTGCTCTACATTATTCTTTTCCCTGGAAGACCAGCAAACAATGCAAGAATACTTAAGAACATCAGCTACAGCAGGTACAGTTATCCAGCCCCCTAAGCCTGTATCTCTCTTTAAATACATAGTGGAACATTAAAAACAAAAGATGTAAGGGATTTCTGCTTTCCAAATTATCTACAAGAGAGAAGCCCACATAAGTGTTCTGAATAAAAAAAAAAAAAAAAAAAGGTCTTTTCACCAAACTGCACTTCAGTGATAAGAATGGCTCAAAAATGGAAGGGGGCGGGAGGGAGAAATCAATGAAATACTGTCTCCAGTGATCTCACTGTTGCTATGGAGCACTTGTCTAATGAAAACTGCTGGGAAAAGTGGGAGGGATTGCATCAGATTCCATCTATTAACCCCTGCTAACACAGTAGTTCCTACGCTAACAGCAGCTAGAAAACATTTCCAGCAGGCCAATCTAGCTGATTAATAAAATTCTGCCTATCAGATTTTGGATCTATCTGTTGGTAAGCTCAGGCAGAAGAAGGCTTAGCTTGCTGTAATCACTGTCTGCTCAGAGACTCCATGCATAGTTATTTGCTGTGTCATATCAAGCCTGTCGCTACAGACATTTATTCAAGTTTAAAAGTGACTACTGAAGACAGGAGAATTATCCTCAATAAATTCTTGGCAGTCAGACATAACAACAGCTTTATGAAAGGGAAGAAAAAAAAAACCAATGTACAACTCGGAAGTGTTACTCTTAAAAAAATCACGAGTGTTTATCTCCAGACAGTATATGGAATCTTTTCTTCTTTCACAGATACAGAGAGGCATTAAGCTTTACAGTTTTAACACTATCTTCTGTGTACAAATATTTACTTTCTTTAAGATTTGAATACATTAGCACGCACATTAGATGCTAGAATTTGGCCAGTGATAAATCTAACATTTCTAAATTAAATACTACAGTTAAGAGCTATCAAATGATATTCCTAGTACTGTATTACATATTGAAATTAAGGCAACTTAGTATTCTAATAGCAGCAGATTGGTAACCAATCTAAAACTATTAATTTATCTAATACAGAAGAAAGCACTTCTGTCTCCAAAGTAAAGCAGGTCTACTCTAAGTTACTCGCTGAAGTTGAGGAATTACTGTTCACTGCTAAACCATGGACTATGGAAAATAAAAAATAAAATCCAGATGTTGTAGATCTTCAGTGTGCAAAGAGGGACTTTGAAAAACAAGGCTAGTTAAGTGTGAGCTTTCAAGTTTCATCAAATCCATCACTCTCCACTCATCAGAAAAAAACTATCATGGAAATTCTAAGCAAATCTTTACCATTCTCAAAGCTATAGCACACTCCTTTAGCTCAATAAACTACTATTTGTAGCACAGTTGTACTTAGACATTGAAAGCATTGCAACAAAAGAGTTCAAACAAGTTCTGTTGATTTTGCCTTCTACATCTTTCCACAAACAAAGGGTCTCAATCTCAATAAAGCTCTTCCAAGGATCTAAATACACATCAGGCTGAAAAATACCTTCAAGCCCTCAGACACACATCAAACACAGCAAACACTCAGGCATATTATTCCTGAAGATTAAAGAGAATAACTGACTAGGTAAACAAATATTTGTTATTTTTCCTGCTCAGGTATGACAACTGAGCAGGAAATAGAAATGCAAGCAGGTACATATGCTTTAATATGCAGCCTTTCCACATTACTGTCACTGATAAGCTTAAGAAGACTGTCAGGGATGAAGATCACTTCCCTTTTAACAGAAGGCAGGTACCTAAACCTTGCAATCTGGCCTATGCTAAACAGCAACAGGATACAATACCCACCCCCAGGCAGCTCACACTGGCCAAATTACAACAAAAACAATGAATTGGAAAAATCAAGTGAAAGAAGGATTGTCAGGCAGAACAAGAAAAGCTTAGGCAGCAGTCTCAGGCAAAGGAAAACAAGCTGGGTTTATATAGTCTACACATAACACATCCCCTCCTCCCTCCCAGTAATGCATCTTTGTTTCAAAAAGAACCAAAAAAACAAGACAACACAGACCTACTTAATTCACTAATTCTTCTGAATGCCTCCATTTCTTTTACAAACTATCTGTAGCCCCTGTAGGAATGCTCAGCAACTGAAAGAACCAAAAACAAGTGATAAAATTGATTTATTGGATATGACAGATTTCCTGGATCATAAAGTCCCTTACCACATCAGCACTTGGAAAAAAAAACAAATCAAAACCACAACCCAAAAAGAACTGCTGTCGTGCCAATGAAGGACACTCATCATAACCAGTTCAAGCCCATTCATAAAAGCACAAAGATTTCCCTATGTATTTTAATAGTAATCAAGTCAGAACCACCTCCAATCAAATAAACTAAAAGCAATGATTAGAAAATCCCCAAATTATAGATGGGTTCTCCAATGCAGATATTTCACGATTTACAATCAAATAATCTTATCAAGTCTGTACATTTTATACTAATTTCTGAATGGAGTGATTCATAAATGGGAGCCAGCACACCACAGCTATTTGTCACAGCTATCAAGCGCAGAGTCCCTGTGTCAGCAGAGGCACTGAAGCCAAACATGAAACAACCCTAGCCAGGCTTCTTGATGGCCAACACTTAGAATCACCTTAGTTACCAAGCAAAAATTCATAGCTCTTTTCCATAATAAGTGACAGATGACAATTCACAGAGCTCATAGCATTGTCTACACTCACAGTTGCCCAACAATTCTTATTTTCACATACGCTTATAACTTTGGGAATTCCTACTGGAGCAACGCTTCAGTTTGGCAATGCTAGAAGAAGTGCTCAGTTTGCCTTGTTTTTTCTCCCCCTTGTTCCCCACAACCTCTTCAGCTACAACAGTTCAAAGCAGAGGTTAGAAGAAATAACCTAGCCTACATTAAAATCCTTACCATTGCTTTGCTAAGAAGCTGTAGATCTCTGAACTTTGAAACAAAGGCTTGATGCAAGTGTATGGCAGGGAGAGGCTGCCCTCTTTTTCTGGGGATGTTTTACTGTTTCCTTACTTTGGAGAGACTAACTTACCAGCTTCAACAGTCCTTTTAACCTGATTTATATTCAGGACAATGTAACTGTTGCTGCCCAGCATAGGTCAAGGATGGCACCTTTGGTGAGGTATACCAAGTTCAGCTACAGAACATGCTTAGAGAAGGAGGTAATATGGGCAAAGATTGGAGAAACTCCGCTCATTTGTGGGCTGTAGCTAGGCTTGAATGCATGAAAGTAAAGCAGGGTTTGCTGGGGAAGAAAAAGGTTTTATGGCTAAAAAAAGTGTAAATATTAAGAACATCTGGTCTAGCCTCCCACAGTGATGATCAAAAAAAGCTTCAAATAGCATTCTAAAAATACAGTGCAACTGAAACAGGCAGCAGTGCTGACAGCAGGCTCAAAATGATGCAGATCCCACAATGTCCCTAGGCAAATCATTCCCCTACCAGAAGGGAATTATCCTCACTAATAAGCGTTCTGCATTTTATTCTTCTTCTGATCCTCAACCTCTACCTTCCTGACATTGTTTTTATGAATTAGATTAGAGAGCTATTTGCTACCGGGAATCTTTCCCACACAAACTGCTGAGCCACAAACACATCACCTCTGTATGCTTTGCTCAGTCTCTCAAAAAGATGTTTTCCACGCATTATCATTCTTTTAGGCATTTCCTCTGCTGCCTTTTTGAGTGCACTTCAAAAATAGATTCAGTTTCTGTTCCTGGGTCTCAGAAATGCATCTCTCACAGATACTTCTGAATGGAATCACCGGCTACAATTATTACATATTGAGTTCAAAAGCTGAACAATATACATCTTACTTAATAATGAGCAAAAATACTTAAGTTCAAATTACATTTTTATATGATAACTATCAAGCCTGAAAGCATACTTCACTAGTTATAACAGAAATGTGGATTTGCCAGAGACAAAAAAAGGTTTCCTATGTCTACCACAAAGATTAAGCTGTTGCCTAGCACTGCCACCTGTGCTAGGAAGGATAGAAAAAAGAAATTTACTCTGCTACCAAAATAATCTTTCTACAGAGGCTAAAGGATATTCAAATAATAATAATAAAAAAATAACTTTGTGAAAATAAAGTAATAAAAATTGCTTGAGCCACAGCTCACCCTATAACCTTGAGAGATTGCTAGTTGTTCTCAATGAAATCACACAAACCTCTTCCTATTACACTTCAGTTTGATGATATAGACTTAAACCTCTGTTAATCCAGTTCTGTTCTGAACCTCTAAACCATATCAAAATAAATTTCCCCTTTGGAGAAATAAATACATACTAACAGTCACCCCTATCATATCTTCAATAATCTATATCATTCAGATGTGTCTTAAATAATTGTCCAAAGGTATTTGCCACTGAAGAAATGGAAGCCATGACTTTCCCAAGGCTCTCTTGTACCTCACAGTAAGAAAAGAGAGGACAACATAAGCAGATTGGCTCGTGCGTCAGGCTGCAAGCCCACCTACTGAAAACCAGCTTCATCTAAAAATTCATACTAGCAAACAATTTATTTTCCTCTCAAATGTTAACAGCGTATCTACACAGTTGCACATCATATTTCAGGTTATTAAATGGGAGAGGCAATGGAAATAATACAACCTAAAGAACAACCAAGGAAGGCAGAGCAGGGAGAAGTGAGGCGGCAGTGGGAGTAAGAAGAGGAAGAATAAGCAGTTGAAGTGAAAAAACATTTATATATTTAGGAAACAGACTGTGCTTTGACACATTGCCAAACTAAATCATTCCTGCAAGTGACACGAATAAGAGAGATTTCATTGTGACAAAGAATCCTCACTTATAAAATAGTAGAATTAATTGTTCTTAATAAAATTTTCCATAGCTTTATGATACTACCAAAAAAATCACTGAAGAAAAACATCTGCTATGTCTTGACAGCATGATGAAGACTATAAAACATATGAACTTCATTTTCTTAGTCACTCAAAGTGGTCTTCCCAATTACCTTAGAAATGAGTAATGGAACTCAAGGGTCTGCAGACCTCAAATTAAAACAATTTTTCTCACTCAAGTTTATTTTGCTAAATGGAAGAGAAGCATTCCCATCTATACCACCATCAAAACCCTAGCACAGATCCCTACACAAGCTGTCATCTTCCCACTCTATCCTACAGACTCAGGAATCTCTCTCATCTTACTTCCTTACTGACAGCAGGAAAACAAAAAAAAAGTCCTTAGAATCCCCTCTACACATAAAGTGCAACTAATACTAATTTACATCATGGCCCCAGCTTCCTAAAGATCTGCTCCTCCTCATCTGCCAATAAAGACAAACAAGAGAGAATACTGCCATCCTGGGATTCTGTACTATGCAGCTCTCTGAAACACCCAGAAGGCACGATGGGCAGACTTTTCACAGTCTTGCTGTTATTAAATGCACTCATCTGAGTGAGCAAAGAGTAGAAGCATTAAGTAGCATTACAGACATATACAGGCAGGCTAAACGTTTATTTTAGCAATGCAAACTATCACCACCTGCTTTTCTTTTAAGCATTAAATTGTTGTGTTGGGTTTTTTTTAAAAACAGTAAGTAGCACAAATAAATCTAAGGCAACTATGACTCTTCCTGCTTTACCTACCTCTGCAGATCTACTATTTCATTGTTTAACGTATCAAGTTCTTTAATTGCAGAAAAATCTGCTATGGAATTCGGTCCTTGAGTACCCTGAAAGATAAAAAATCAATATGGTTAGTTTATGGTTTATGCTGCCCAACAACTATATTCACTTTACTTTTTTTGTGACAGCATGAGCTATCCTCTTCTAACAACTGTTGGTAGCACTGTATTTCAAATCTTCAATCTTAACCCCCAAATAGTCCAGTTGCTGTATTAACAGAACACAACATACACCCAATGCATCTAGTAATTCAAAGTTTGTCTCCTGGAAACTCCTGAAAACATCTTCCACAAAAGCACAGCACCAGCTGAGCATACAAACAAATACATAAAATAATAGTAATCATAAAATCTCATTTTAGAATTGATATCTTACAGTTAACATTTAGCTGGCTTCCTAGCATTCATTTAAGAGTGGTTTCATTCATCTCCTACTACTACATTTATATTTCTTCACCCTGGTGATCTTCCTGTTGCAGAACACAGACACTTGCAATGCTTCCCGCAATACCGAGCTAACTTGATGTGAACCTCTAGAGTACTGAACGAAACTTTGAGAATATAAACTCATATGTAAGTTATGTCCTTGAGTTCCCGTTTACTTAATATCTTTATAACAAGACAACAACTGAAATACAAGTTATTTGTTTCAAAAAAGTACATATAAATGATTGGAGAATAAATGCTGAAGGCACAAATTAGCAAATGCAGTAATTGTTCTACCGATCCTCCTCGCAACAGGAACGTGTTTAGGAAGCCATAGTTACTGTAACTACCTTCTCTAAACAAATCAGTTCCTTCAACTCTTGAATAAAGTCACCCAGGACAAACACAAAGTTCAAGGGAAATACATATACATATCATTTAAAAAGGCAAACACCACCCCCAAAATAACACAAAAGCCTTCTTTATTTATCTTCTCTGAAGGGAAATCAACATGCTATTAACTATGTGTTTATTCAAGCTTATGCTCTGGGAAAAAACCCAAAAAACTAACAAGGGACTTGAAAAGACCTAAACAGTAAACCTGAGCATACAGTGGCAGAGTGAATTATTCAGCAGAATTACAGGTTATTGATGCATATTTTACTAGAACAAATGGCATGAACCGAGACAAAAAAGTGACCATACAGCTATTCTGCAACTGCTTGGTGCCATGAAGTTCAATCCTGTTCTAAAGGAATTACACTGGAGTTTTCCAGTTTCTCATGGGGTTCCAATAAGGAAGTTTTCATTTCTAGGAAGAGGACAGAAGGAAAACATGGAGCTGTTGCCGACAAGTACAAATTCTTTCCAGGTCTCCTCCTCTCATCAGTTAAGAAATTCTGCATGCTAATGCCAGCATCAAACTTGACCAAAATGTAGTTCAATCTTATTTTCAGGAGAACTGGTGTGAGGGAGGAACATAAAAGCCAGCATTTTTAGCTTCAATATACAAGTTAAAGACAAAAAAGTTAGAACTATTTGCTGCAACACACATGCAGACAACACTTCAAGTTTTAAACTCAAAATAGTAATACAAGTGAATTCCTGCCAACATTCTTTAAGAGGAACTTGCATCTAAGCTTAAGTTTTATGGCTCGTAATGCAATACCTGCCATACAGTTTGGTTACCACAAACAGTTCTAGATAAAGAAACACAGCAACAAGTACTAGACTGCCGCAGTATCCCCTTCATGGGATCTGCATTCAGGCCTCAAAACTGAAATAAAAGTTACACTATTGTGTCAATAAAATCCTGAAAGGAAACCAAACACAAGCAAAACCCATCAATACACATACCCATGCGTTCTGAACTTCTACCAAGAAAGATCACGTTAACTTTCTCTACCTGAAAACCATAATGGATTACCTTCATACTTACTGATATTTCTGCTACTACCTTTACAATGGTCAATTCTGAAGATGAAGCCAAAGTTGGCTTTGGGTTGGTTGGGTTTGTTTTTTTTTGGTTTTGGGTTGTGTGGGGTTTTTTTTGTGGTTATTTTTCTGTGGGGTTTTTGTTGTGTTTGCTTTTTTATTTTGTTTTGGTTTTAAACAGTTAAGCCATGCCACTTCATGAAAGCCAGAAAAAGCCTATTTCTGCCTCCTGCTCTTATTTCTCAAGAATTGAACCCAAAGGATAATATTAGTCAAACAGGTTCTTTCATATAAAGAAGACGACACCTCTTTTGAAAAGGCTCAAAATTAGCTGAAGGTTCAGCTCAGTCTGGTAAAACAAATTCATAGTGAAGATTTACAGAGCTGACTAAAAGCTAACCTGCCTTCTTTCACAACATTCTTACTCTCATCATTTATGTTAGCAATGCAAAAAATACCAAAACACACTGATGTCTGAGAGTTCTATAAAAACAATTTACACACAGAGAATGGCAATAACCAACAGTGATCTCATCTAATGTGTTCTAATGACTGGGTTTTCTGCAATGTAAGCAGTAAAATCATAGCTATTAGTCCTAATGATAACTGTTAACTGTCACACTGGGCTGCTACTCTGTCACCACTTCCCCAGCAGTTCCAGCAGGGTAAGACATTGCACTTTCTCTTTAAGCAGCACATATTAGCAACAGGCAGCAGCCACAGAGGTCTAGGTTCAAGGAAGAACCTCGGAGCTCTTCCAGATGAGCAACACTGGAAATGAGGAATAATTTGAGATTGTAACACACTGTGACACTTCAAAGAAGTGCTATTTCAATGACTATGTAAGAGTCTTAGAAGGATGTTCATCATTAAACCAACAGACAGTAAATATTAGAAAAGCAAAGATTCTCTAACCTTGAGAAAGCAGAGTTAACAAACTGACAGAATAATAAGGATGAAAAGCAGAGTGGTGCAGAATGGAAAAAACAGTCCAAACTAGAAAAGAGACATAGAAAGGAAAGCAAACATACAAAAAAGATTAGTAGAGTTGCAAATAAAGCAATTACTTTTTAAAAACAGAATGTAAAAAGAAATTAGATACCAGTTACAGAAACTCAAAAGTAGCGCCAAATTTTGAGTTTCATTTTTTTCAGGGGTGAATTTTTCATTCTGTTTAAGAAAGTTGTAGAATTAGGTCAATGTTTTGCACAACCAAGAAAAGGTAACTCACATCAGACTTCATGATGTGTAAAACAAGTCAGAATTTGTGATGACCTCTACCATTCTGATAAACACAACTTGAACTGCTGAGGTACAGGGTACTGCTGGATTCAGATAGATGGCAATCAACAGACTATGAAGACATTTAAACTATCCGCCAAGTGTAAAAGGAGAACCAGAAACAGTTTGAAAAGTAAAATTCTAAACTTTATTTAGTTCATATTGTTTCCAGACTTCTTAAAAAAGATCAGTGTGAAAAAGATAAATGTGAACACACTGGGAGAAAAAGATTGAACTTGTGTGTGTTATTTCAGATGCAGACTGAAATTTTTTTAGATAGGCAGTAGAAGGATTATTCTTTCAAAATAGAAAATAATGCTTTCTCAACAGACGATCTCTCCGCTTGGTTGGCAGGCATAATCAATGACAGCTTCATTTCGAAACAGACCGAACGGTATTTGTCAATTCTTTGCACCTAAGACTTGTTTTCAGTGTAGTATTATGATAAATTTACAGCATGCCAGTACTTGAGGTGCTTCTTGCACAGCTTTTGACTTTAACGTTCTTTGTTTGAGATTAACACCAAAAATGCCAAACCCATCCTTACCTTCTGTAAGCTGAGCCCCCTGTCTGAAGGTGGAATCATCTCTGGAGTCAGAGCCTGAGGTGGATCAATGCCCTTTGTTAACTTCTGATTAATTAAATAGAAAGCCAAAGCAAACTGTTCCTTTGAAAGCTTTCCACAGTCCTTTGTGTCACAGAGAGCCCTGCAGAGAGATGCACATGAAATAAGTCAAAGCCTCATTTCTGCAAGTACAGCCCTGTTTATTTTACTTGTTATTTAAAAACATGAAAATTCCTACTGAATATCTAAAAAGAAAAAAAAGCAATATAGAATTAAAGCATGGTAATAAACAGAAAACATTACTCATTAACATACACAACCCCTTGCTCTTTGCATGCTAAGGTCCACGGTAATACCAGTATACAGATACTACCAGATAGAGAGCAACACTGTGACACCTGAAATACAGGGGTGCAGCATTTGTTTGTAACAATTGGTGTTCAGGCACTTTACATCCTCCCCTAAGACAGCATGCACAGCATAAACCTCTTTTCTCCCCATTTCTGTCCCGAAGTAGAAGCAAGTTAAGTTACCGCTGCTTGTACAGAGGCCGTGCTGGTACGTACAAAAACCAACCTTCACTTTCCAGAAATGTCAGAATAGCACTTTTCAGGAGAAGTGCAAGGAAGGAGCGAGAACCATGCCATCTAAACAGCTGTCATGGAAAAAAAACCAACCTACCAGATATGTGCAAGAAGAGCAGAAGGCAGTCCTGTCTTCAAGAATAGTTCCCTGGCTTCCACACCTGACACAAATCCATCCATGTCCTTGTCAGTTTTCACAAAGATCTCATCGTACTTAATTTTGTCTGCAGGTGACACAACCCACTGAAGGAGGGTGGGGATGGAAGGGAAAAAAACCCACAATAAAACCACAATACTAAGATACAGGCAGTTCTGTTTTCAGATGGTTGCTCTGAGAGTTACATAACTGAAGGATTTAAAAAGTGATACAGGTGCCCAGCTCATGAACCAGCTTTACCCTCCAAACTGGAGATGCACAGAAATGCACAAATGACTTCAAAAGCAGCAGCAAAGCATTTACATCAGTGAAGCACCAAGGCTGGTTGGTACTGCTCTGCCTCTTTGCCTATGGCTTGGAAGTATTCCCTGAAGGCCAGATCTCCTCCCAGCATGGGCTTGTGCCATCAGGACTGTGCCCAGTCCCAGTCCTGCTTACTGCCTGGCTCTGTCAATTTATCCCTCTTTAAGCAGCTGGAGAGCTTTAGCTACAGGGACTGAAGAACTGCTCAAGCCCAGGCTGTTAATAGTTGGCACATTCTAAACTGTAGACTCTACCTCCAATCATAGTAAAGATGGGAATTAAAGGTACTCCTCATACACAAGCAATTTTTCCAAACATTAAACTGCTATAAAAATATCTGAGTTTTTTTGAGTGAAAATGGCTTCAAGTGCATGCTTATGAACACTGATTAACTTCAGCATAGAAGGACACTTAACAGACAAACCCAAATGGTGCTGTACACAAAACAGAGACTGAAACACTCAGCCACTGCTTTGTAATGCTTACAAGACTCACATCAGCCGAGTCAATTGCCACATTAAAACCCCGGCACCTCCAGAATTAAGATGCCAGTTTCTTACTGATTATTCCTACATAGGTGTCCAAGCAGCATCTTATGCCTCGAGTACTGCAGCTCTTACCTTAGATGCCCTTCTCTTTTTTTCTTTTTTTTTTTTTCTTACTTTGAATAGAATAAGTTATAATCTACTTGGAAAGACATTTTCCTGAATTCTGGATGCTAAAATGACCAAGCTTAAATAAGATGCTTGGGTTGGAGGTGTCAAGCTTCTTAAGAATCACAGTCAGAACAAACACATGTTCAGGTGGATATGCCAGACCTTTTGTTTCCTTTTCCCACTGCTTGCATTTATCAATTCCAATTTTATTAATGTCTTCTTCAAATTGCAGGCATGTGCTCATGTACAACTGCACATAAACGCCTGCCACATTTCCCTTAAGAACTTGTCCATATTCAAATCAGTCTTCAGCCAGAAGACTTCAGTGCTGCAGATGTGTACCTGGACCACATTTTTAAATCATTTTCTTAATATTCTGACCTTTGAGTTGAACTTGATGCCCTGGAAGAACTTACTTTTAAAATATCTTCAAAATCTTTACTAAATAATATTCTTTTATCCAACTATTTATATCTGAAGACATCTAGAAAAAGCAGAGCCAGATAAATTTCATACCTCTCCACCAGGTCTCCCCATCAGCTTCCTCAATCAATCAACCAGGCAAGAAGGAAACTAAAAACCTATATCAAGACTCTTCAGACAGGCAGTTTGTGAAGTACAGCAAAAAAATCTTCTAACCCCAAGTAACTTCAGAAGTATACCTGTGTTAATGGTGCTTTGGCAGCTAAAATGCCTACGGGTGGCAAGGACTGGTGAGACTCTTTGGTAGATGTCAAGGGTGGAATTAATGGCATTGCTCCTGGAACACTAATAGGCTTTCTCTTGGATGGTGGCACCAAAGCTGCAGGCAAGGACATTGGCACTGGTTCTTTCTCCAAAGCACAGTACACCAAAAACATGGCCTGAACAAGAAAATAAGGTGTGTGGATGTAAATATATGGAATAAATATAAAGGATTAATGAAAAAAAAGCTACAAAGTTATTTCTAAACTATGTTTCTCCTTTACAAGCCCCCTCAACTGAACTGCACCTTACTGCCGTCTGACCTGTGTTTTTCATTGCTACCATCTTTTCAAGTTCTGTGCTTAGCAAATGAAGTTCAGTATCTTTTAGAACATTAAAATGATTCTCCAAAATATTACCAAGCTCGGGCCACCACTTGGGGATTTTTATTTCAGAGAACACTTCATTTTAATGTATTCACTGTTATTCCAGGAATCACTCCACTTGGTCTCTGTTCTTTTGTTCTGGTTGTACATTTTAATAATTTTATGACTGTTGTTCAAGAAACAGAATTGCATATTAAAGGACTTTTATAATTTATCTCAAACATTTCCCTAGACCATATCAATCATCTGATCTCAAAGCTGGAAGGGTTGAAGTATTACAGCATAAACACAGGAAATCAAATACAGCACACGTTGACCACTGAGGTCTTACAGGAGTCGCTTTCAAAAGAAACTGAAGCATGTAGGTGCCTGAAGATGTCTAGAACAATACTCAAGAAAGCAGTCTTTACACTTGTATCCTTTCTCAAAAACATATGAGATCAGAGAAAGGTAAATTCATCTTATTTCTATTATGAAGAAACAAAGCAAGGTTCTGATGTTGTCCGTAACGTCAATTCCTGGCAATTAAAAAGGTATTTTGAATTTTATTTTTATTTTTTAATTTTTTCCTCTGAAAGGATGAGCAAAAGTTTAGTTTGTAGAAATTAAAATTAAAGGCTGGCTTTAGTCCTACCCAAGGACAGAAAGGACACGTTACTTTTTCAAGATTCACCTGACATCTCTTAGGGGAAGGGAAACATATTTACCATTTCCGTTATTTCATCTGTCCTGGCATTAACAGCATTAAAATCCTAACTTCCTACAAACTTCTGAAAAATTTTATGTATAAATTCTTTAAAATTTTCCTTAAAGGCACCCTGACACGTTCAAGCACTATAAACAGTGAAGCTCAAGGTAAAATGCATTTAGCACAACCAGTCAGTCTCTCGTGGGACAGCAGATCACAGGTGTAAGTCTGGAATGGTTTGTTTAACCCACACTAAAGCTACTGCTCTATACTGAGACACATTCCACAAACTGACAGAAACATTAAACAGAAATAAAACCTAACATCTCTGAATAAAGGCAATAAATGAACCACACAAACAGGCAAAAATTAATACCCAGCACATGTAGTATAAACCCCTGCATGAGGCTTGAAATCCCAAGAAGCCGAAGACACTTACAACTGCAAACTCATCTCGATCCAACATTCCATCGCGGTCAATGTCGCTCAATTCCCACACCTACGGAGAAAAAGCAGAATACAGGGCAGTTTGAGCTGCAGCAGTTCCCTGTCACAGAAAAGTGAGAACGGCCTCCCTCCGTTACAGCCCAAGGGCTACACAGCTTTAGCTTTCAGGGAGAACCACACGTTGGCACAAATCACGCACGAAGCAAGGGAGGTTCTGCAGCTGGACTTGGGATGTCCAGGGGTACCCTGCCCTAAGCCGAGCGTTAGGAGAGGACGTGCAACTGATCTGCTGTGGTATAAGGCTGTCTATTGAAATATCAAATGAAATTGTTCATTTTTACAGTTTACATTTGTGTGGCCACTCCGTAAGACAGCATTTAATCATTAGACTCATTATTACAAATCTTCAGTTTGGAAAACAGATACTGCCGAGGTGTAGCACGGTCATTATTTGTGAATTAACAATTAAGAAGAAAGATTTTCTTACTCGTCCCAAGATATCCACTGGCAGTTTTGAGTTAAGGAGCACAGGTTTCACCTTATCACCTGACAA
Organism: Chloroceryle amazona; assembly: GCA_027560015.1. Lineage (NCBI taxonomy): Eukaryota > Metazoa > Chordata > Aves > Coraciiformes > Cerylidae > Chloroceryle > Chloroceryle amazona. The sequence goes on along the minus strand of JANHFX010022026.1, from coordinate 10,474 downwards.
TAGTCCATTCACAGGATTTAGGCTGTCAAAAATTGCATCATACTTGGCCTTGTCTTCCAGCTGCAGGGGCAGAAGAAAAATATTACTTATAGAAAAAGCCATATCTGTAGCCTAAGAAGCAGTAGTTCTTTCCAAAGTATGAATCTTTTTCAAGTTACAGCTGGAAACACACACACTGCAGTTCCTGAAGCTTCAAAGAAAATATTAAGACACTGTTTCTGAAGTCAGCTAGAGACTCATCCAAAACCCAGTGAGATTTGTCAATTATTTTCATGGCTTCAGGTGACCATTTTAATTTTTATTCTGTTCCTATTTCTAAACATGAAGAGGTTTCCCAAGGGTCAACTGTTTTACTCAAATTAGGTCTGCTAGCCCAACTGCAGAATTGTCATGAATGGTAACTTATCATACTTTATCAACTATAGTTACCAGTTGCATATTTTTCTCAAACAGATTGACACTTTCTTGCAAACCACACCACAGTCCTAGGTGTAGCCCGACCTTTACCTTACCTTAACAGCCCATGGGACATCACTTGATGCTGTTCCACTGAGGAGCAAAGGACTGCTAGTATCAGTCTAAAGACAAACAGGGAAAAAAAAGGGCCACATTACAAGAGCCACGGTTCTCACCTTGCAGAACCACTCCCTTATTTGAGAAGGTGGCTCCTTCCCCAAGCCAGGGCTGCATTTTAGGCACTTGTGCCTTAAGGACACCAAAGTTTGGAATAAGAAATGTAAAGTGTTTCTTCTAAGTACAACACTAACAGAACAAATACCATAGATATTTATTCAAATTACACACAATTTTATGTTCAAATCCACACTAGAACACATAGGACCTTATTCCATGTTGCTTAATTTCCCCCTCTGTTGTAGGGGCTTATTGTCCTTCAGCATCACTTTAAGAAGTGTTTAGTATTTATATCAAACCTTCCTAGCTGTTCACTTAAAGCAGTGCTTATTAATGAGGTGATCAATTAAAAAAGAAATCTTACAAATCTTGGCGGAGGAACAGGCAAATTAAGACTACTCAGGGAAACATCCAATCCATTCTGTGCACATGCCACGAGTCGTAAAGCCACAAAAAACTCCTACAGGAAAAATGAAATTTTAAAGGATTTATGATATGAAAACAGATTTCAGACGAATTAAGAGCTTTTCCAGGATGGCCATACACAGAAAGGGTCAAAATGGCTTCAGAGGGGTTCGCACAGTGACAGAAAGCAGCGGTCAGCAGCCACTGAATCCCTCCAGTGAGGCACAGTTTGTAATGGCCATCGCCAAGCATGTCAGGAATTGTATTTGTGAGGAATAATGAGTAATTACTTCAGTAACTGCATCTGAAAGCAAACAGCAACACACCCCAGAGCTTTTCAGTAGCACCCCTGAGGTGCAAGTCCGCCTGCCATAGTGTTAGCGCTACGGCTTTGGAAGAACAGCTCCAGAGAGAACATACTAATGACAAGTCCACCAAAATGAGAGAATAATTTTGAAGGATTTACTAGAATTTAAATTTCTGCACTAAGCTTGCTCCAAGATCGAGAGGAAGTGTCACCTTTGCAGTAAATGCAGTACATGAACCCCTAAATGACTTCTCGGTGTCTTGTACTGCACAGCCACACTGCAGCTCATTTTACAACTGGAAGGAAAACTGATGAAGTAGCCAAAAGCTGCTTCATTTATTGTTGCTTACACTGAAGTGGGGAGTACATATCTAGTTCCAATTAGAAAAATGTGAAAAAAAGAAGTGTTAGAAAAGCTACCTTCCTGAACCAGAAATCTTAATTTTTATCTTATTTCAAGGCTTGCTAATGGTTAGAATAACCTCATACATCATATGAAAAATCATACCTGTTTGTTCAGGACACCTTTGCCATCAGTATCAGCTAAGTCCCAAATCTAAAACACAAAAAATAATAGAGACGAATCATTGACAGGGAGAGGAAACTGGCAGGTTCTCCCTCCATTGAGCAATGCATTCTTGGATGAAAGTTCAGGCCTTAACTTTCCTGACAGTGTTTATTTGTGGTGACAGTTTAAAATATTTTTTTTTAATTTCCACCACAAGCTACATACATAGTGGAATAAGCAAGGAAACTGAAGTTGGAAACTACTGGATAACAGAACTGAAAACACAACAGAGAAGATCAGATAACCAGTAAAGATTTTCATTTACACAGGATACTAAGTGAAAGAAGAGTCAGGATAATTAAAGAAGTGTCATTAAATACCTTTCCAAGCACCAGATCTGTCAATCCAGACTTTTTCAAGAAAACAGCTGCATCAGAAGCTAACACTCTTCCAGTATTAGCAGAATCAACCTGGGGGTAGAAGAAACTTCTCGTGACAAAGTAATTTTTGAACTGGTGCAATCTCTTTACATAGGCTCTCCGAGCTAGCCTGAGCATGCCTGTGAGAAGTAGTGCTTCAGATAGAACAGAAAGCTTGAAATATACAGCAACAGACTTGATGGTGATGATGCACTGCATCATTTGCAGTCCCAAAGCTTTGTGTTTAAACAAATATTTTGTTTGGGACGTAAGACCAAACTTCCATGTTCACAGGTACAACACCCACAAGGTGCTCAAAGCAAACAGCTCTGAGGGATGGGCTTAGAACCAGCTAGGGAAAGACTGCAGAGAACAGATCATGGGAAGCATGCTGCAGCAGGTGAAGGCTGTCTGTAGGCACTTCGAGAAGTGAACAAAACACCACCTCTGAAAGCAATCCCAAAAGTATCATATAATGCAAAAGTAAAAATGTCTTTTTCTTTTAGTAGCTTTTTTTTTTTTTAAAAGGGTTGATTTCAATCTCTTTACAAATTTCTAAGTCTTACACGCTGGGATGGGGGTGGTTTACTAAGCATTAAAATACTGCACAAAATTGCTTATGTTTATCCCACTGGAAGGTTGCTGCTGTCTGGCAGTTACTCCAGTTTGGTAGAGCTTTTTCTCCAGTGTGCCAAAGCAGTTTTCATTGCTTTACTGGCCAACACCTTCCTTGGTGCAAGTTGTCTTTTGTATGGCCACAAATGATTAAAAATTACAAATTGTATCTGGTGTCATTTGGTCACAAGGTAACAGCGAGAAGCACTTCAGCTGAGGATTCATCAAGAATTCAGCAGCAGCTCAGTCATACTGCTGACCTGCTATGCTTCATCATAGCATTAGCTTCCTAAGATTTCTCACACATACCTGAATTTATCCTCTAACTTCACCCTGTTTTGAGAGTCAGTCTAGAACAGGTTAAACAGAAGAGCTTTTATTTGAAAGAAAAGCGTCCCTGTTGAAAGGTTAAAACTTAAATTGCATACTAAGTACAAAGCCCAGTACTTATGCCCATTTCACAACACGCGTGATGCCGGATGAATTGCTTTAAGTTTGCCATAGAACTGAAGCATACTAAGCATCAGGTGGTGAATTTACTCTCAAGTTGCATGGAATGCTCTGGAGTGCTTCTGGTATGAAAGAATGAAAACATGCTTTACCAGCACCATAGGACAAAGGGGGAAATGACAACTGCCAGAACAGAAATGTTAGAAAGACATCTCCTTATCTAACAGAGGGAAGGGAAAAGTCACCTAGTGCAAGTTTTTAGACACAGCACATTTGGAAGCTACTCTTCAGGACAAACACTTGCAGAAAAGAGTTTGGCTGAGCAAGTCAGAAAAGTAATCCTCTGCAAAACAAATCCATTGGCACAGCTTCACTAACCATAACATCACGTTGAAGGAATCCCAGTTCATGCATACTACTGAGAATGCTGGACAACAAATAGTGCTCCAGTTTCACTCTATTCCAACAAATGCCAGATGCTCAGTGACTTAGGAACCAGTATCACATTTGTGCTTACATTCAATTTCTTTACTCATCCTTTTGCTTCACACTTCAGTACTTAAGCAGCTGCAGTCGGGAGGAAGAGGCGGGCAGGCACGTGACAAGGATGATACTCGACTGCGATACTCGGTACTATCGAGCTAGGAAACCTAACCTGCACATCAGTTAGATCCTTGCCTCTTCTTGTGACCTTATAATGATCACCAGAATATGGGATTCTCCTAAGGCTTTTAATGCAATGCCCAGATATAGACACACAGAGGATTTGTCCATGTTGACACCCAAAAGAAGATCTGAAATAAAGAAGTCATATACACTATATCCTGTCTTAAGACAGACAGGACCATTACCAGTGGCACAAAGGAAAGAAAGAAAACAAACAAACAAACAAAACACCCTTCTTTGAAGGTTGTTGGTTGGTTGGGTTTTTTTGGTTGGTTGGGTATTTTACTGGGTTCATCAATTACTCATCAGATCTTTCTATTAAATAAAAAAAGAATAAATCTATTTTTAATTGTTTTATACAGTCACCCAGTTTACATTCCCTTAAAAGTTTTCCTATTACCCGTGTTTCTACAGTAACATCTACTATGCACATGAAACAAAACATTGCTATTACAGAGTAGTTGAAACAGCTATTTTTCAAAAAAGCTGTATTTATAGGAATTATTACACCTTATTTTTCTGGGCCTAAACATAAGACACATGATAAATAACAAATATTATTATATTTTACTTTTATACATACAGTATTTTAACATTCTAAAGTCAACGTGTCTGTTGCGTGAAGCTGCAATAAATCCACGCATTCTTCTGGCATTCAGTGGCCTTCCATCCAATCTTCACTCCTCACAGCATCCCTCAAGAACCTCTGGGGATACTCAGAGATGCAAGCCTTACATAAATAACACTAACTGCACTGCAAGCACAAGGAAATCAGCTTCACTTGTAAAAGGGACCGAAGAAGACATCAATACAGTATTTGGAAAGAATATACTCCATTCCAAGAGCTAAGTCTGTTGTAACTGCAGCGTGATGCGTGTCCTGCATACCTGGCATTTCTCTGCCAAATTCAGTAAGTCATCTCACAACCAATATTAAATTTATACTGATGTAGCTCAGACCTAAGTGTTAGTTACTATGAAAATATATCTCAGGATGGAATAATGTTCCTTGAACTTTCATTGTTTATACACTGATGGTGTTGCTCAAGTCCACAGCAAAAGAATAAGAATTCTTTCAAATGCAAACTAAAGTTTGTTCTTTCCACACGAGCATACGTACCTGTCGATAGAATTTCTCGTACACGGGATTTGCACTTGATAACTGCAAAAAAAGAGAGAGAGAGAGAGAGAGAGAGAGAAAATTAACCCTAAAGATCAATATTTCAATTCCCTTCTCTCTGGATAAAGATATAAAACACTTTTATACCTGTCTTCAAAGAAGCAGTAAGCATTTACAGAATTCTGTTTATGAGGACAATAGCAGCGCTTCACAACGTAACTTTGAGTAGACTAATTTGTTCTGAAGTCAGTGACACTGACCACTATCAGCGTACTATCAGACAGGTCCCCAAGACTGGTTCTGTTCTGGCTCAAACCACAGCAACTTACCAACCCAGCCACACTCTGAACGGCCATCTAGAGGGGCAGTTCTAAACATTCGGGTACTTCACTTACTCAACGTTACTTCATTATAATGTAAAAGCATAGGCACAGAATCAAATGAAAGCTATGAGCAGAAAACCAGAACAGGGTTGGACAGTGCATGTGCTGGAAGTATCAATTCTCATGCATCATCCCTCTTGCTCAGTATCACCCTTTGTTCAGCCAAAAGTTTCGTTATTACAGCCAAACTGATCACTGTCATTCCTGGACAGGAACCATTGTGTTGAAGTACTGCAATGAAAACACTAAGTGCAAAACAATCTTTTCATTCAGTACTTGGAGTACAAGCCAGTAATTCTTATTTCATTAGTGTTTCCAATATTCATCTTAACATCAGCAGCACTTCAGTAACTGGAATTTCCTGTGACGCCAAATAGAAGAATAGTAGCAAAAAATAATCTTTCCCAGGCTATTTGAGTAGTGACAGACGTGTTCTTCCTTCAAAGTACACCCCACAATGAAGCAGCCACAAATACGGTCTAGGATATTCTTCTGGGATAAGAAGAAAAATACTGCTCAGCATTGTTCAAAGTGCTGCTGTAGAATTTACCTGCCAAATCCTAAGTGATTTGTAATAACCAATTGCAGAGAGTAAATTCAACTTGCTTTCAATGCAAAGGAGAGAGGGAGAAAAGGTCAGACTGCACAGCGGACAAAAATAGAAATACATCATTATGATTCCATTTCAGAGTTTAGCACTTCCTAAGACTAATGTCTCTTCCAGTGAACACAACCTTTGTTACAAACCTGTGAACTTTGGAATACTAACCCAGGAAACAGAAAAACACCTTCAGGGACACGTCTTTTTCATCTTCTGTTGTCAATCAAGCCTCTATATCCCCGTGTTCTCACCCCTCCGGCACACTTGCAGTTCGGAGTAATAAGATACTACTACCAGTCTATCCACCCCGTCCACCCACAACCTTCCTTTGCACAAAAAGGTTTAAAAGCAAGCAAAAAAGGCTGTCCATTGAGAAAAACAAATGTAACTCCAACCCACATGAGAGTGCAAGGGAGAATCAAGCTATTCTAACTTGCATAAAATCCAAAATCCTGTATTCTATCATGATGCAAAGATTCACATTAAGAATTTCCAGGCCAAACAACACAATCTGGTCATAAAACTTCTTCATGCGGTCAGCCAGCCAAAAAGCAGGCAAGTTTCAGGCAGGCTGGTGTTCTTACAGTGCCCTTTCCAAACAATAATCAACTTGTCTCTTTCTCCCCTAGTGCTTTCCTGTCTCATCTGAAGTGTTTCATTGTGAAGCTTTCCACCACTTTCCATTATACAAGCAAGCACAGCTCCTACAGCGATAACAAAAATAAAGATAAGAAAACATTTACTATAAATTTATACACATCTATTACTGAGTGCTTCAAATCTCATCACTTTCATTCCCACTGAACAGCTGAATCATGCATAAAAACTCCGCCATCTCCTCTCTGCCTGTCACTGCAGAATGATTCAATTGCATTTCCAAAGTGCTACAAGAAACCTCCACCTTCTACTCGGTACTGAACAAGGCCTGTAGCACACGGAATGAGTAGCTCCTCTGCCTTTTTAGATGCAGCTAACTGTTTAACGCGGATGATGTAAGAAAAAAAAATAACAAAAATAAAAGAAAATAGAGGAAAAGAAGTTCTCTGTGCTTTTGGAGCAGTTTATAGATAACATTAAAAACACATCCACACACATGTTCCTCTGTGAAAGGTGAGGAAATCTGACAACAGATCTCTCCAGTAAAATGAACAAACTAAGATCCTGGTTTTACCATTTTGTTAATCCCTAAAAAAACCCCACAAACAACAACACCACCACAACAAACCCAAACCACTCAAAAAAAAAAATCCAACCAACGAACAACAACAACAACAAAACAACCTCCACACAGAGAAGAAACCCCAAACCACGACAACCAAACAAAATCTGAAGTCTGCCAAAGACCTCAAAAGCTTTGGCTCTACACTACATACAACACATCTGCTACTACGAGAGCACCACTCACACCAGTGTCCGCCAGTAACGACACCACCCTGGCCACGCGGGTGTTACAGGGGATCTCCCTTCAACACCAGATCACAGAGTTCTGGCCTCCGCAACACAACACTGGAGTTTAACCCGAGACTTGCAGCCAGGAGGACACACGGGGACACTATGGGGCTGTGTCCTGCTCACCACAGCAGCTCGGAACCACCAGGGGATGACTACTGGATTTTTCATGACGTCGGGAAGACAAACACAGAAAGCATCACCCTGTTTTCCCTGAACATTGCTTTACAGTCCTTCCCCAAACTGCGAGCTTTCCCCCCAACTGCACAGGGGCATCATTTTCACAATAAACCACAAATTCCATTTTCAAGAGCAACCAGAGCTTTTTGAATGTCTGTACCACACCAGCTTTCAGCAAACATCTTCCCCGCTCCCAACGCACCTTTTCTGCATCTTCAGTTTTGTGTTCTTCCTCCCTAAATTAAATAGGCCAGAAAAGCAACCATTCTTGGACGGTCAGAACAAAAATACAACTCCTCATGTTGGCTGTAGCTTAACTGGAGTTTTCCAACAGCAGGAGACAATTTGTGAGATAGGAAGAGCTCCTTCTCACTGATGTCACTGGCTCGTTTCCAAACTAAAGGCAACTGGGATAAAACATTCACTTGGTAGCAAGTTTCCTGAGAAGCTCTGAATTAAATTCACAGTTCTGCTCAGCCTGTAAGACTTACTGAGCAAATGCGAGCAGCAACAAGGGGTTGCAGAATGGGTTCAAAATGAGGAGATTCAAGACATTTTATTCAGAATATTCAGATTATTACTGAACTGGGGGGAGAAGCAGGAGATAATCACCTTCAGCTTGCAACACTCAAGCATACATAGGGTGTTAAATGTCACTACAGCTACATGCTCCTGAAATATTTTTACTAATCAGCAAACACAACACAATTAGCACCAAAAGTTTCCAATTACTTAAGCAGAGCTTTGATATTCAAATAAAGGACGTCCAGCCCTAGCAGACACTGCAGCTGCAAAGTTGGCTGAAAATACCCTCGTCTCCTTTGGAAATACCCAACTTCCTAACCCTGTAAAAATCAGTCAAAACAAACATGGGAAAGGGCAAAGAAATTCTGACACAACTGGGAGCTTCCCTGCAGGTTAATACACCTCTCATTGTCGGCGTGTGGCCTACAGCACAAAGCACCAACCTGCATACTTTTTATTGCTGGTGTTAGTAACCCATCTAACTGCAGCCAGCCACTGCACCCCCGCCTCCACACAGTCATTTTCACTTCCTCACACCCCTCTGAACAGATTTAGAGCCCTGAACAATTTGTTACGACTGTTCATAACCCTGAAATGGCAGAAATTAGAATCTACAGTGAAGAAATTATCTTCAGGCTTGCTTGGCTTTCTAAGATGATTCTTATGCAATGCAAGAAGAAAAAACAAAGGAAAAAAAAGTAATGAAAACCCCACACAATGGTCAACAACAGAGCTGGCTTCCTCAATTTAACCACCGATGGAAGCTGGAGTCACAATGGTTTTAAGGATACTGGCAATTTTTCTGCTTCTGTCAACATTATCACATTTGTAGTTAGTCCCCCTTCCACGTGACCAAAAAGTAAATAAATTGTACAATGAAAGGCTTACACAGCCCGTGGGCAATAGTGTCTTGCTGTGGAACACACCAGAGCAGATGCTCCTCTCCCCCCGGAAAGGGCCAGAGCAGCCCCTGCCTTTACACCAACAGAATGAGGGCTGCTGGTCTCGGAAAACTTTTTTGCCCCCTCTTCATTAAGGAGATGTTTTAAACTTTTTGAAGTTTAAACAGTTGAAGACTGTTGAAAACCAGACACAGAAAGGCTAACCCAACCTATTTTTAGTATGAAAGGAAGTTTTCACAGAAGACACTGTACTTCAGCATGATATTGCTTTTAGACCTTTAAGACACATCTATTTTCTCCACAGTTGTTCATCTTTGCACTGAACTATCCTCCCTTCGTTCCTTGAAATGACCTTTGAGAAAAGCCTCAGCCACCCCAGTACCCACGAACTGAGTAGCCTTGCTGCCAGCTTTTTGATTTTACTTCTGTGCGATTCATGTTTTATTTTCCAGCCTTACTTTCTGTAAATGTGAAACTGACTGTCAGATGGAAGCACCCCGACCTGGGAACGCGTGCACCAGCAGCTCAGCCTCGGGCTCATGTCAGGTGGGAATGCAAATTTCTCACCTCACTGCTAAATGAAACAAACAAGTACAAAAAAGTGCAGGTTATTAACCGGCCAATCTCTAAGGAGCAGGACGTAGTCCTGACCATACAGAATAACTCGTATGAAGTGATTTTAATAACATCAGGAAAAAAAAATGCGAGCAACAAAGATTTAGGCAAAGTGAGATCACCCGAGCACTAAAAGGTGCCAAGATCCTCCAAGTTTTAAGACCATGGCCTGCAAAGCTCTTCACGATTAGGCACCTGTACCGGCAGGGTGCAAACGGGCTGTCCCCTCCCCGTGGGGCCGGGGAAGGTAAAATGACTTGCAAACAATGTCCTGCGAGTTAAATTTCTGATAGGACATTAAGCTCTCCCTCTCAAGCTAGCCTTGCATGCTGCCAGTTAACCCTGCCACCTCCAGAGAACCACCCGCTCCCGGTCCTGCCCCTGCTGTCACCCGCAGAGCCCCGGGCAGGGCGGCGGGGCCGGCGGCTGCCGCACGGACAGGGGGGCACAGCCACCTAACCCAGGCTATCGCGTTTCAAACCCCGGCGAACGCTCCCCTCGTCTCCGAGTTCGCCACCTGCCTCCGAAACCTGCGGGCCGGATTATTTTGTTGTCGCTGTTGCTTAAACCAGGCTCCCTGTGTCTTCCTAGGAGACAAAAGACCAACCGCGCCCGCGGCCGCCGCAGCCCAGGCCCCGTCTGCGGGCTGCCGGGCGCGACCGCGGCGCTGCCCGCCCGTAGGGCCGTTCCCCGGCCC